>KV729600.1:0-18210 GCA_000500225.2 Phytophthora pinifolia
AATATTATAGCAAGGAAGGCCAATGTTGATGACGAGCTGTAAGCCAAAGGGATTCGAGTGTGGAAGAAAGATTCGAGTGTAAATTACCAAGTGATGTCTGCTTCAAAGAAGTTGAGCTGTCGTTTGGCATTGCGTTTTTCGCAGGAGTGCTCAGAGAACTGCACTTGAAAAACAAAAACCGACTTGGAGGTTGCGAAAGGGACATAGCTTCTTCTCGCTACACAGGGCAGCACACAAATGCTTGCATCCTGCGCAGCTATTCTGCCTGCTACCAAGCCACCATTTTGTTCGTTTGTCTGCATTCCAATCCAATTCCCCCGTTCAGTCCGACGTACGGGCAACATTCCTTGTGCTTGTCATCAATTCCAAGCTTACTTCTTGCCGTCGTCGCCCTTGCCGACAAAATAGTCCTCGATACGGCGCACCAGCCACATGACGTTGTGTGGCGTATTTACTGCCTGCTTCTCCATTTGCTCTGTCAATCGTCGGCACGATTCCACGTATCGGTCGCTAAACCCATCAAGTCGACGTTCCCAGAACTTGTACATGGCGTTTACCGAGTACTTGGCTCTTTCCACCATTCGGTCTCGCACCTCCGCCATGGTGATCGAGGCCGGCACAACCGCCGGTCCACGGGGCTTCTTAAACCCGCGCACCACTTCGTTCTCCACCAGTGCCTGGCCCTCATCCGTCGTCTCTCCGTCATTAAAGTCGAAGAGGTCGTCGTCACCGTTGTCCTCGATGAGATCGTCATCGTCCGGGTTGTTGCCATCCTGCAGGTCTCCTCTGTTGCCCGCGTTCTTCTGAAGCTCACGCCTAATGCGCTTCCGCTCCTCGATCTGCTTCATGAGGTCATCGATGTCCGAGTGGACGGCGATGACGCCAACTCCACGGACATAAGGCAGGTGTTTGCCCTCCTCCATCCACTCGGGCGAGTAGATGGTCAGCCCCACACCCATGAAGGTGAAATCCTCCTTCCTAGGATGAGCTGCACCATAAAGTCCGAAACTTGGTCAGAAAAGCTCGTTCCAACGTCAAACAAAGATTAAAACGCGACTCTCACCTGCTCGCTCCCTCATGTCCTGCAAACGCTCGCGACTGGTGCTCAAATCCACCTGGATGCCCTTGCATTTCGGGCTCTGGCGCTGTTTCCACATGGCTCTAAATGACGGAAACATTTCATCACGTTAACGGCTTCCAGGTGTGCAATCGAAGCGCGGGAAACGCCTACTTGGTGTACACGCTCATGCCCACACAGTAGCTGCAGGGTACGTCGTCGTTGGGTCCTGTGGACGGCGCCGCGCCGTCGTCTCCGCGTCGATCGCGTGATACGGGCGGCATTGTGAAATTCTGAAATTCTGCAACTGAGAAGAATGTGGGTGGTGAACTGTTGCGCGACTTAACATGTCTTCATACAACTTTATTCCTTCATGCGCAACTTTGCAACTTCAATTTGCAGCACGGGAGCTCAGTAAAGAAGCCGAGCCAAGGCTGACGAACCATTTTTCGACTTGCCCTTAAAGACCAGCTCATCCACGAGTGCACATGCGTCTGTTTTCACGGTGAACGACCGCGTCGGCACTGGCAGAAACTGTTTCTTCGCTGAGCTGTACTTGAAAAACTGCGCAATCATCTCGCTGCTCGAGAGTTTCGCTGGAGCTCTGGAGGAATTCCTCGACAGCACCGAGAAGATCCGAACCGCGCAGTCACGCTCCACGTGGCTCTCGTACAATGCGCGGAACTGGAGCTCTTTCGGAGATTTCAGTAGAACGACGAAGTTGTCGCAGGTCGATTCAGCCAGGGCCTGCAGAGCGAGAGCCCGCTCCTTCGCCATGGATCCACCAGCAAGTAACGTGAACTCCAGCGCGTTCTGGATGAGCTGACGGTTCGAGGCCTTCTTCGAATAAACCGAGTGGGCAAACGAGAGTGGACGATGCAGCTGTCGCTGCTGGTGTTTCTCCTTTTGCTGTCGAAGAGACGAATCCCGCGTTTGCTGTAGTTTATGAAGCTTCTTCTGTCGAAGGTCATTGAGGCGTTCCTGGCGGGTGGATGCAGCATTGTCGCTGGCTGAGATACGGTCGTCACTTAGCGCAATGAAAGTAGCGACTGGAGGCGCGGCCGAGGCGGCTTCAAGCTTTCGAGGAGCTTGGATCCTAGATGATTCACCAGTGGATGATTTGCTTGGAGCTGCCGTCGTGTCATGATTCACCTCATACGGAAGTGAACTGCGCTCCGTGCCGCTGGAACTCGACGATTGGTCGCTGGCAGGTGCAGGTACTCTGCTGGAAGAACGACGAGTCCGTATTGGAACTCTTCCGTGAACGGTAAAAGGAACTGTCTCTGTTGACTGAAGCTCGTCTTCCGTAGATGTGGCTTGCACGGCTGCCGTGACACGATGCGTTTCTCCCTGAATCATCTGCGCGGAACACTCGTCTTCGTCCCCCGTTTGAATGCTGCTCTGCGGAGTGTTGGGAGCTCTTGTGTCGTATGCCGAGGGTTCAACTCGAGCAACAGTTTGGGAGATTGAGGCACTTGAACGACGTTCGTGTGACTCGCAAAGAGATTCACTGGAATTTATTAATCCCATCGGCTCGGGTAAGAGCTCTGCAGCGACGTCTTGATGGGCAGAACCCGGCGAAGCGTGGGTTTCATCCCTTGAGGGCCATTGCTCATACGATGGCGAGGCATTTTCGACATGCTTGCTGCTTTCTTCGGGCCTTTCCACACTGGTAAGGCCTTCCCGTTGGGTCGGTTCAGGCACAGGTACGACGTTGGCAGCACCGAGCTGCTGCATACTACTGATGCCTTCAGAAAAAATCGCCTTGTGCTTCGTCGGTCGGTTTGCCTTCGCCCATCCAGTTGGCGTCATGCGCCGTGAGCCTTCGCCATAACCCGTTGCTGGCGTCTGCCACTCGCTCGCAAAATTACGCCGCCGAAGCTGCTGCTGACGCTCCAGCATTTCTTCACGCTCAAGCCGCCGTGCAGTGTACTCCAGCTCAAACCAAAGTCGCGCACCGAGCTTGTCCTTGTAGTTTACAGGCGTAGGCTTCACAGCGTCTTTGTCGTCGTCTGCAGGTCGGTCGAGGAGCTTCGCTATCGTTTCGGTAGCGGAGGCCCTTAGACTAGTGGTATCGTTGCCACCGTCTTCACAAGCGTCGGCACGTCCAGAGCCTCTGCACGTGTCAGTAGTGGCTGGTAGCATCTCGGTTGGCGACGGAGGAAGAGTCACCATAGTATTGTCATGACCAAGCGGGGGAGCAGGAGCGTGGTTAAATGTGAAAAGGATAGACGAAGGCACTCCGTTGTCCCCCGTCGATCTTGTCGCTTCATCGAATAGCGGACGTGGACTTCGTTGCCGGCTCTGCTGCTGTGCTGTCTGCACCTCAGATGGGCGGGGACTATCGCTTCCCTCTTCAGCGCAGCCACCATCTTCAGTAACGTCAGGCCATTCACGCTCTATGGTGTCGAGAGCGCCGTGGAATTCATTGAGTGCCATGCTGTCGTCTTCATCTTGGGGCTCAGTATCGCCGTCTTGTGCTCCATCTGACGCGCCATTGACCAGGACACACGCCGCTGTCTCGTCGTCATCGGTTGATGTAAGACGCACCACTCTTCGTAAGACCTTTCCATCGCAGCTTTGCCACAGAAAACCCTCATTCCTCCCCAGTCTAGCTGTGTCTGGTACCTCGTTCAGGAAGCCTGCAAGTGATGCCGACACAATAGGTCGTCCGGGCCGAGCATCAAGGCACTGCTTACCAAGAGGGGATTCTGTGCCGCATCTTGGGCCTCGTACGTCGCCTCCTTTGCTCTCAACTGCCTCCAAATTCCGTTGTTCATGCTCGCCTGCTCCGCTCAGTGTTACCGCAGTGGACAACCCGAACGAAAAGATGGAGTGAGATTGAGCCGCGTCTTGAGCTCCACGATAAACCGAGGAGCGAGGCGGTAAGCTGCCTTGTTCGTGGATGCGGTCGTGAACCTCGGAAATGCTGTCCGTGGATTCCTTCGCCCCCGCTGGCAGAAGATCGACAGTTTCTTGGTTGCTATCGAAGCCAACGAACGCACTCGGCAACTTCGATCGCTGCTGGGTGTCAATCGACTCGGATAGTTTTATTACCGGACAGGAAGGCAGGCTTTCCTCTTCGTGTTGGTTGCTTTGGGGTTGACTTTCCCTCACAGACGACGCGGCCTGCTTCGTTCTTGAGCTGTCCATCATCACTGCCCAAACCTTGTAAGTCGCCCCGCTCTCTCGCAGTGACGGCAGCTCGTCGTACATCTTCTTGGTGAGATCACTGACGCTCTTGACAAGTTTGACTCGCCCAGGACACACGTAGAGCAGGATTTGATCTTTCCTCTGGACGTGGCGAGCTTCATCTTCATCGCGGCCAGGTCGATTGGTGCTCTCGTTCGGGAACCAAATGACTGTATGCCCGCCACCCGATAGCGAAGATACGCTCGTCAATACGACGCACGTCTCCGTTGAAGCTGTTGTAGCTCGGTCTTTAAGCTCCTCAAGTTCCATTTCCAGTGTATGAGCTACAGTTCCTTCGAAATCCCACGTCAAGTCGGCGACGGCTAATCCGGCAGAAGGAGACTCGTGCTGTACCTCATCACCCTGCAAAGTCCGCAGAAGCTTCCGAACATCAGCTGGAGTGCCAGGGTCAATGTGCTTCGTCATTTGCTGGCCAAAACGGTGGGCCCCCACGACCATAGGAGCGAGAGCAGACTTGGTGCAGATTTCTTGCACGCTGGCCGGCGATGACAGCACTCGAGCAGCGAAATCCAAGCAAGAAGCCAGTGAAGCTGTAGCAGACAGGTGCTTCTTCTTGCTCATATCTGTCCGGCTGTGGAGCGCGCACCTTCAGCAGTGGTTTGAAGCTAAATCCAGCTCGGAAATGGACCGACTGTTTCTGCAATCTCGTTCTTCTCGAATTCTTTCAGGACCTCCCGGGCGGCATTCACGTAGCAGCAACTGGTGTGTTCTGTCGAGCGTCTCCACACTCACTCGCCCAGAGGAGGAAAACATGTATCTGCTCTGGCTCCAGCAGCAGTCAACTTGGATGCCCTCATAGGGGGGGGGGGGCGGCCTTGCTGACGATGTCAACAGACGCCTGCCGCAAGCAATACAATACAATACAATATTTTTGAAAGTGCAGTTAGCTTTGCCTGTAAAGCTCATTCCTCGGAATGCTTGGGCCACAGGGAGTATTTTGGCTTCAAACTTCAAGCGCAGCAAGAACAGTCGCAACTTTGGCACTCATCATGGTGCTGCCGGCAAATTCGTGTCAAAAGCTTTACTTTTCAATTCATCCCCAGGGTCTGCATGTGTGACTCCTGAGTCTCGAGTCCGCGTCGATTTCGTCTAACAGGAAGCTCTCCATGAATCCAATCGTACCAACTTGCGGAGATGGTCACGGGGTGTAATGTGTCGTAAGGATTTGCACTTCAGCAATATGTCGGTCATTGCGCTGGTTCAGATGCTAACATTTGTAAGTAGCGCCATCGCGCTCACCATTGCAGCTGGAGGTGGTATCTTGTCGAAAAATGGTGCGGCACAAGGAGGATGGCTGGGCGCTCGCCTCCTCAACGCACAGTCACCGAGTTGGCAGGGATTGGGCAGTACACTGGAACTTTCCCAAACTACAACCAGTAGTTTACCAGTAGCAGACAATTGGGTCGACATTGGATACGGTAACAACTGCATAAGCTCATGGAAATATGTAAAATCAAGGAGGAGGATAAAAGACAGGAAAACGAAACACTTTTGAGTGCCTGGGCTGTGTCTTCACTACTGCTGCGCTAGCTCTTCAAGTCTGGCCACCAGCTTCTCGTTCTTCTCGCATTCCTTCTGGAACTCCCGGATCGCGTTGACGTACATGCGCTCCTGCTCCAATAGCAACTGATATTTGCTGTCGAGCGTCTCCACGCGAGACTGGTGGTCATCTCGAGCAGTTTGCTGCTTGGCAACAGTGCCTTGCACGTTCTGAATGATGTTTTCGATCTGCATGAAAAACGCCTGCGTCGCTGTCTTGGATCCCATCGCGACGGCGAAGTTCTCGTTGATGCTGTTGATCAGCGATATCTCCTTCTCCAAGAACTCGTGCGTCGTCTTGAGCGTGTTGTAGACGCAGTAGTACTTGCGTGTTTCGTCCAGTGTCAACGCCACTTCGTCGTAGAGCTCCACAAACCGCTTTTCGTACTGAACCAGCTCAATTCTCGTGGGGATCTCGTCGATTTGCTTCATCTTGAGATGCAGCGCTCGTGTCTGTTTAGCTGCCGCGAGCTTCATGTCCTTATGCTTCTGGGCCATTTGCGCGTGCATCTGCTCAATTTCGTTCAGGCGCAAAGCTTCCTCGTCCTGGTTGCTGGCGTCTTGAGCGACTTGTAGCTTGAGCTTTTCGATGCGCTCCTGCAGCGACTCCAATTCCAGCCGACACTTCACTCGGAATTCGATCTTCTCGCGCTTGAGCTCTTCGTTCCTCATCACCAGTTGGCGCAGCTTCGCCAAGTGAGCTTGAGCATTCTCGTCCTTCGGCGTCTGTGCCTCCACTTCCGCCACTTCTCGCTGAATCGCAGCGAGTGCGTCATCCAGTGCTGTAGCTCGGGCGTTACTCTCCTTCGCCTTAGCGTCCAGGTTCTTCTTCTCCTGAATCAATTGCTGCACTTGAATCTCGTGCTTCTTCAACTGTTCTCGCACAACATGGAGAGGAGACTGGACGCTCGAACCAACGCGGCCTTCAACACTTTCCAGCTTCTCTTCCGGCACAAAAATCACATTTTGCAGCAGTTTGGCCTCTCGCTCACGTCTTTTGCTCAACAGAGCCTGCTGCTCCTCCTTCGCCTGTTTCATAGCCTTCTGGTACTGTCGGTCAAAATCTGTAGCTTGTGGATCGGTCCGCCTTGTCCTGCTCAGCCTCAAGCTCGCCCCACGTGGCTTTGGCGCTCCACCCGACGCAATTGCCGCTGCTTGGCTTGCAATCTGAGCCATGAAGTCCAGTTGGTTCTTTCCGTCCTCTCTCGTCTCCACAACAGGTTGGTCTTCCTCAACGGCAACGGTAACTCGCTCTCCGTACTCCAGCAAACACCGTTGAATCATCGCGTCTTCCGTCTTCTCTTCACCCTCCACTGCCACATATCTCCACTTTCTCTTCGGCGCATACTGTTCCAGCAGAAACTCGACTTCCTTTTTGAGTGGTTCGACATGTTTCCTTTCCTTTTGTGGGCTCATAACCTGCAAAAACGCTCTCTCCCGACGGATCTTTTCGAGGCGTGGAGCCTCGTTAGCCTCTTCAATGAGCCATACCACCAACGTGTGCACTGTTTCCAAGTCTCCAAAGTCCTGTAGCAGCAGCTGATGGGGCTGCACTGTCACGGGACAAGGGAATTTCAGAGCTTCAACGCATCTCACGGCCTCCTGAGCGAACCCCAGACGGGGTTTCATCTTCTCATGGGACTGGAACAAGCCGTCCCATTGAACTCTGCCCTTTTCAGCCTCTTCTCGTGGTACAATTTGCTGTAATAGCCAGGATATGCCGCTCAAAACGCGGTCGAAGGCGCTGTACGAGTTTACCCCAGCTTTAGGGAAGCCAGCGGCGCCAAGAGCTTGCAGAATACGCGATATCTTAACTGCAGCCTCTGCTCCGTACTCTTCCGCGAGATCGTACGTGTCCACTGGCGCCTGGGACGGCGTGGAGGTCGAGGAAACCCACGTCGAGCTGAACATGATGCGGATGACCCAAATTGAGGATATTTGGGTAAGGAGTTTGGGTACAGGAGATGGATAAAACAGAAAAAGGTATCCGCCCAACTTCAACGTACGGATGAACGTCACTCATGGTGACTGGAGACTTGTCGATTGCTGCGCATCGATTGAGTTGACCACCAATACTGATGCCAGAGCTGGTAAAACTTTTTCTGTGTGAAGGTGCACAGGCTGGCTGGATGTTACTGAGGTATGTATGCATCACAGAAGGGCGACTTGGATGTGGCAAGGGTGCTTTTGTGCAGCGGCGCAGATCCCAAATTACAGCCTGCTGTAGATTGCGAGCGTAAACGAGCTGTTGGAAGTCGTGCAAATGCTTCTGGATCATGGTGCGCAAATTGACACCGTAAATGGTGCCGAGTACAGCCCTCTTCTTCATGCAGCTGAAAAAGGATAGGTTGAAGTAGTAAAACTGTTTGTGGAGAATGGGGTGTCCGTTGAAGTGAGGCTGGACGCTTGCAGCCGTGGGTCATCACGCCAATGTGCTGATCCGATGTCGGTTCGGCCTTGAGCTACTTGAGCAGGCCTTGTGAATCCGCCATGATCCGGAGTTGTTCCTTCCTCGAGGTTGCCTTGTTCGCTTGCGGGGTTGCCCTAGGCTTTCTCCAATATAGGGGGTCTTGAGGGGACCGAGAGGTCGAAGGGCTTGCGCTGCGTGTCAGGGGACTGCCACGTGTGCGGGGAGATCGTCCAAGTACTTGATCTTAGTGTGAGGCCAATAGAAATCAACCCAAGTGTGGCTTCTCGTCTCGGTCCTGGATCCGTCGACTGTTCCCAATTCCTTGATCCAAGAGATGCAAAATCTTCGCAACGAGATCTCGAAGAAAGCCAAGTTAACCGGCCTAGACCGGGGTCTCGTGCAAGCCCACTCGGATCGCGACACTTCGCGTTTCATCTGCAAACGGATCATGCCGTCCTCCGTCATAACTATGACCAATGGAGGGATCTGGCTGATATGTTTGGAGCGGGATAATGGTCAGCTATTCAGTGAGCTGGAAGAGTCTCGACGCCAACTCCCCGAGCGAGACGGGCCAGACCTTCACTCTGTACCTCCAACTCGGTGTCCCGGTGAAGAATCATATTTTCTTCCTCGACATTCATGATCTGCAGGTACTTGCAATTACACGTTCAGATTCAACGGATGGCTGAGCTGGAAAGTCTGCTGGCGAAGCTGCTTCTGACGCTGGATCGGACCGAAACGCTGCAGGATCGGACCGAATTGTTTATCGAATCGGATCCGTCGTCTGCGGCAGAATCGGGCGACTCCGGTGGCCTGTCTCTTCGCGGAGCTCAAGAAGCACACGGAGCTCCTGCCGGCCAAGCGCAATCAGACCCGCTGAGCGTCAACGTTGACGATGGTGCAGCGCTACATCCAAATACGCAGTGACGTCGATGCCGTTGAGGATCTGATCCAAGCTGGTCGCTGTGTTCGAGCACCTAACGAAGTTCAACAGCGTGTGCTTGCGGCTTCAGCGTGTCAGCACGGGTAGGGCAGAGGTGCGTCTTATGTTTGACGCGCTGATCACAGAGCACCCCGCCATGGCTGAACACGTCCACACTCCCGCGTTTGAAACTGGTGTGTCAAAGGTGATCGCAGGATCTTCGCTGTCATCAGCGGAAGCAGCGGAGCGAAAGTGCTTCGAGGTGAACCAAGCTACCGGAAAGAAACGGAAAGAGTGGGAAGAAGGCTACGCTTCTCCGTGGTGGAGCGAAGAAGAAGAAGACATCAAGCCCAACGCAGTACATACCCCTTGCCAAGCTGATACATTCCACGTCCAACATAATTCAAGGTACATTGGCGTGGTTACGAAGATCCTACGCGGGCCGATGAAGCCCTCAACAGCGGGGCGTTGTACGAGAATTCCTGCAAGATCGGGCGAAGCGGATGCCATGCAGCGCACGAGGGGGAGTAAGTGGTGGAAGCCGCCGCTGCAGGTTGGTTGTTGCGAGCGGAACTGAGTGCAGGAAGACTGCAGATGGGAAGGGGTTGGATCCATGCCCGGAAGTCGGTTGTGTGTGTGATGAAGCTGGTCTAAGATTTCGCGGGGAGGCCGCAGACAGGAAGGAAGAGGTCCAATGAGTTGGTCGTTAGGGCGGATGAAGCAAGAGATACGACCGCATGTTCTCCTTGCCGAGCTCTACGATGAGAGTATGCACGTTACCTAGCATGTCATCGTACGGCGCCAGGAACTTGTTGACAGCGAGGTTGGATCTGTGACTAGGACAGCTGACGAGAGGGACCCCCATATGGACTGAACCAAAAAGGTGACCATCGCAGTGGTATTCTTGCAAATGTCGAAAATGCTGCACGTGGGCATCTGCTGTCTGTGAACCATCCGTAAGAGGTGATAGTCCAAGCAGCCGCACGGGAAGCTCTCCATCTGTCTCGCAAGCAGCGTAAACCGATATGTAATGCACCCGAGCATGCGTCCTGCCGTCGAGCATGAGACCGAAGAGTACCCCCATCTCCTTCTCCAACTTCTTGCCGACCAAGGCCGCGATGGCAGCCATGCACTTCTTGACGGTGTTTACCGTGACAGACCGCAGCTTTCTCATGGCTCATGTGAGCTCGCCATCGACCTCGTGGACAGACATGAACCTACTGGAAAAGATGACCGGCCTCTTCTGGAACAAACCCAAAAGCATGCAGCGGCTGGTTGTTATCGCTGTGGAACGTCGCGTACTGGATCGCTTAGCCGTCGTGCTTCCCTGCCAGATGTGTCACGGTTCTCCGCCAGCCGACGGATTGACGGTGCTGGCCGACTGCCTCAGCAAGGTGCTGGCAGCAGAAATGCATCGTCGGGTGCCGGACAGTGGTCCGCAAGCGTCCCATGTCTAAGGACACATCCCCATATGACGACGCTAGGCGTGGAACCGCTCGGGAGAGCCACTGTCGACACCAGACTCAGGAAGCACCCATCGCTTGGCTATGAAAGAGTAGCTGGGTGGGGCGCTGGCGCGGCGTGTGCCCGAGCTGCTCAGTCGTGGATTTCCCTCGTAAAGCAACAACGAACAAGGTTTTCATTTCGCTAGTGAGCTGTTCAGCAAGTTCTCCTACGTCGGCCTGAAGTACCCAACCCCGCGACAGTTTGGTGGAGAAGCAGGGTACTTCTTGCTGGTCCGAGCGGAGAAAGGAGACAGAAAGCGTCGCTCGAGGAGAGCGAGCCATCGTTTGAAGAGCGCTTGGCGTCAGAGCGTCAAGGTGTAGGAAAGAGGAAGTGGGGACTATGAGTTCCCATAGAACGTCCGGTGACGGGCAGGGCGGCGGGATCGGAGACGGCCGAGGCGGCTGCTGGGCCAGGGGTTGCCAGACCCTGCGGAGATTCTGGACGAAGGAGAGGGAGCTGAGGGAGCTCCGGGTGGAGTAGATCAAGGTGGCGAGGGCATGGGACGCAACCTCAGCTTGACCAAGGGACTTGACTGGGGAGGGCGTCGCGACGCAAGGCGACCCAGAGGGCGTGACTGGTGCCCCGCCTGTGGCTGCTGGGACTCCGGAGACATTCCTGGAGACACCTCGCGGCCGCGATATGTTCCAAGATTTTCTCGCAGTGCTGGCGCGACAACCTGCACCGAGTGAGGCGCCTGACCAAGGAGGTTCGACGTCGACGACTGCTTCCTCGGGGACAGCGGCGCCTATCACGGCTTCGACAGCCAGCCCGAGCCTGCCGGCCTCGGTGGACGCGACACAGCCGCTTGGGGTACCGGCTGGAGGGGTTCCAAGTTCCGTGCCGATGGTAACGCCGATGGAGTCTGCGCCGAGGGTCCCCGCTCAGCGTCGACGCTAGAAGTCATCCACGGGAGAGGGATTCGGTCTCCATCGTCGTCCTCCTCTTGCTCTTCTTGCGAAAGAGGATCCACCACCTCGGGAACACTCCTAGCTGCAGCTAAGGCCTCTACTGGCTCACTCGGCCCACCGCGTTCCACCTCCGCACCGGCTCCCCGACTTCAACTGAAGCACGTTCGAGGCTTCCAGTCGGAGTCGTCTGTCCTGAACGTCCCGAAGAGAGGTCTTCGGTAGTCGGGTCAGCCCACGATTCTTTGGAGTTCTGCAAAGACGAGAAAAAAATAATAAACGAGTTGAATAAAAAGCTGGTCGAAGCGAATGCGAGCCAGGGCTGCGTCGGAGAGGCGGAAGTTCGGCTGCGCTTGCGGGTGCAGGACTTCGGTGGTTTCGAGGAACGTGCGCATGTTGGGGTACCCAAAGGCATCAACGGATTCGGGGTTGCTTGATGGTGGCGTCGTACCGACCTTTGTCGTGCTCGAAGAGCCAGGCCAAGTCCTCAGCGAAGGCATTCTTGGGCTGGGGCGTGTCGTTCGAAGCGTCCGGGGGGGGGGGCTCCGCTGAGCCAGGAAAGATGAGGAGGCCGGTCGAGCCTCATAGAACCGCATGTCTCGATGTAGAAGCTTAGGAACCCGAGCCGAGCTTGAGCGGCGGTTGGCCAGAGCTTAGCTACCGGGATCGAGTGGGGCGTGGGATGCAGAACACGCGCCGGTGCGCCATCCAGAAGCGCCAATGCGCGCGATAGACGTCGGGATGAGCGGGATCGTACCAGAGTGGGTGCCCAGACCAAGGTAACGCATAGGCCTTGGGCCTGGTGGAGCACTGCATCGACGGCCTGTCGGGCGACGGCTGGGGCCACAGAGGAGTGGCGACAGGAGTTGGCGTTGGTATGACTTGGACTCGACCTCAGAAGACGGGACGGTGGGCTTCGGCGAAGCGGCTTTCGTGACCTTGGGCTTGAGCTTGGGTGCTGCGCGCGGCGACGGACTTGCGCTTGGAACGCGCGGGCGCCTTGCCCTGCGACGCTTCAGCGGCAGGGATCGGAACGACAACTGATGGCAAGGCCAGCGGGAGTGTGGTGCCCGGCGTGGCGTCCATAGTGTCACGAGCGAGCTGGTCCAAGTGCTGGAGGCCGGAGTAGATGGGGTTGACGCGCATGTGGGCGCTCATGTCGATCCAGAACTGCTCTTGGATCGAGCGGACGTCGGGCATGGGCGTACCCAGAACCTCCCGGTCGAGCAGCTCCGTCAGGAACGCCTGCATGCGGATGATCTCGGCGGCGGTGGGCCAAGTGGACATGTCGTGTGCGTGGTCGATGAGATTGAAGAATGGCGAGAGAAGACGGTCTGGTGAGCGGTGAGAGACTGCGACAAGTTCCTCTGGAACTTTCCTGTGATTGAGCGATGGGCGTCGATTGGATCTGGGAAGGACCGCGAAGGGTCCAATGAAGCGATGCTTCAGCTTGTTGCTGTACACAGCACTGGCAGTGTTACGCGGTAGGTTGCGTGTGTCTAGCAACACTAAGTCACCCATAATAAGCACGGTTAAGTTTCCTCTTCCATGTTTGTCACAGTACTCCTTTTTTCTGTCATGGGCGAAGGAACGCAGGGATGACTATGGACCTAAAGTGGTCTGACTCGGTCCGTAGTGTCACACTGTGGAAACACACTTCTAGTTTGACTGAGATACGTGAGGATGAGCTTCGTGGAACTAGTGCTATGGTGGTGGGCGCTGGGCACCAACGTGCTCCGATTTCTGACCGCGCTGAACGTGCCAGCTCCGGCGTGGGCCGTGACGGGCGTTCTAGTGTGGGTTACCACCTCACCGTTCCGCGGCGTGGGAATGGTGTTCGCCAAGAGGGCGCTAGGCAGCGGGAAGATGCCGTGGTTCTTCGTGAAGACGTGTGCAGGGCGCTACAGGCTCACGGTACAAAGCCCCGAGACCCAAGCTATGTCGCCTGCTGAATATGCCTGGGATCTTGTGGGGTTGTCGCTCCTGGTGCCGATCGCGATTCTAAGAGAGTACGAAGCGAGGTTTGATAGCGTGGGTGAAGTGGAGCGACGCATATCACTACACGGTGTGCGTGTTCGCGCCGGACGCGGTCCAGTCTTCGTGGGCCTGGTCGTGCATGGAAGCCAAGGCTGCGGGACGCGTCCAAGTGGATAAGAGGATGCAGTGCATATGCAGGTCGGCGGCGATTTTTGGGGAACGCTCCTAACCAGTGATAACTGTGCACAAAACAATGCTGTCAATATTTGTGCAATTGTATTTGAGTCCAGCGTTTACCAATAATAAGTTATTTTAGTTGAAAATATCCCTATTTATTTATTTTCACTATTTAATTTCGAGCTCTAGCTGATCGACGCCACTGATGAGCGCTTCTACCCTGATATTGTCGCTTTACACTTATGAGCGCGGCGAGCAAGGCGAGCGAGGGGTATTCAGATGTCGTATTGGCTCTACTGGAGCATGGGGCAAGCCTGGACAAGCAACGGCACGATGGGGCCTCCGCCCTCTTGATCGCGAGTTTGAAAGTATGTAGTTCGACCTTTTGGACCACTGCGCACTTACCAGACCGAACGGAGGAAACCCATCTAACCTCAGCTGCTACACTGCAGTCGTAAATGTGCTAGTAGAGAAAGGTGCCGCTGTCAACGTGGCCAACAAGAAAGGATGAACTGCGCTGATGTATGCTGCGACGGGAGGGTGTGCGGACGTGGCGTTGGTGCTTCTGAAAAACGGCTCGAGCCTCGATGACCAGCTTGCGGGTGGTAGCACTGCCCTCCACACTGCAAGTTGGCAAGGATATGTTGAAACCGTTCGCTCTTCTTCACAGTGGCGCACCAGTCGATGGTTTGGATGATAACAGCAGTACTCCGCTCATTAGTTCTGGTACACAGAAGTGGTGCGATTTCTGTTGCTAGCTGAGCGTGCTTCGACCGCTCTGAGGTGTGCGTCGTGGGGAGGCCATACATAGATTGTCCTTGTTCTTTTAGAGAAGGGAGCGGATACCAATCAAGAAACCGAAGGCCCCGCCGCGTGCGAAAACAGAAATCTTGACGTTATTGTGCTTTCAGTGGATCGTGGTGCGGGCTTTGATTTGGAAGGTGACATCGCCGATGATCGTGCGAATAGTAGTTACTCGTCCCAACTATCAAGTGGTTGTACTTCTGCCGCATACTGGTGCGACTTAAATTCGATTAATTCTCTTCAGTACTCCAGCAGCAGTGACAGAAAAGTCGCTTCTGGATGACTGTCGTCCGTATCATTATCAAGTATTGTGAAATCGACGAGCATTTTAACTGCAAAACTGCATCCAAGCCCTCATCTGTTTCGACAGTTTTCGGGGTAGCGACTTGCAGGTGACGTGCAGACTATTACTTATTAGTTAGAACGCAGCATGAGAGTTTTCATGCGACAATTGTAGACGCTCAGCAAAGCACCGAGTAATATCACTCAATTTCTTCAATATCTCTGTTCTCTAGATAACAGGTGCAAATAGTAAGCCTTTGCGGACGAACGGCATTTTTGCGAAAAACGAATTAGCATGTGGAATGTTCAATAATAATTTCGCAGGCAATGTATTTTTTCATTGAAACTGACTATTAGCGCAAAGCACCCGCTGTTTCCAATATATTCGGGTCTCGCTGGGCCTAACCGTTACTGCAGGGATAAGTACGATCCCATGAAATACGTTTGTGGCCAAAATATAACATATATAAGGAACGGCGAAACGTCGCAGAAACGTCAATACCATTTGGGCGCCACGGCATGGAGGCGGCCCGCCAACCAGAGCATGCATGAGCTCACTTTTCAATTTGGTATCATTTGCCAAGGGGGCGACCGGATCGAAGTACTGTGAACGTTGCCCCCCCTGTAGCGCGCTGTGGACGCTTAAAAGGGCGCTTTATGTGGTATTAGTGGGCACGTGGCACTTGTGGTTTCCGTGCCTTTAACCACTAAGAAGCTGCAGCCTAATTCTATCTAGCTGCACAGAGCCTGCTTACATCCACTTTGATAGCAAGTTGGAAAGTCCGCATTAGTATAGCAAAGCAAAAGCGTCTACAACCCGTCCTTGTGTCTGTTATAGCTAAGAGCAAACACACAACCCCAAAATGAGAAGCCTACGAATTGAGGACAAACGAATCGTCTGAATCGTACTGCGTTAAGCCGACGTGCGAGTTCGATACGGCGCTGGGCGAGAGCGTAGCTGCTGTCGCATGCGATAGTGGCGCTGCGACCTAGCGCGCTGAGTGCGAACACGCTGCAAGAACCATGCCGTAGTGCTCGGTGTCACGAGCACGCAGGGGCATCAAACCAACATGATAGTTAGTGAGCGCCACGCACAGACGAGATACGCTGTCGAACCGGTTTTCGTCCCGCTTACTGGTGGCGTAGACGGCCTACCACAGCACACATATGCACCTAACGTAGTTCTCCACCAGGACACGATCCGATGAAGCAGCCTTGTTCCGAGCAATGTCGTCACGATCCAGTGATCCACCCCTTGGCTGCTTCTTTGGCTGGATCGTTCGCAGCACACGTCCAGCACCTTGGTATCCCTTACCGCCCACATGTGGGAGAACTGCTTTGGCTCTCCACCAATTTCCGGACTCGCACCCTCTTCTTAACGAAGCAAATTGCGATGGATGGATAGTCGGTCGAACATCATGGTAACGTCGGACGTAGACCCTGGGCAGTGGTTGGAAACATCAACCGCTAGTCCTGGTGGCGCCACGGAGCGCTCGATCTTGAAGCTGTAGAGCTTGTTCTTCGCCGAGTAGTATACCTTCTGTTCCATAAAGCGACGACTTGGGCGATACGCAGGTTGAAACTTGACGTCCGTAGCATAGAGAGCGTGCGGGTAGTTGGTGAAGGTGTTACCAGCTTCCATCTGCTCTGGCATCGTGACAGGCTTGACCAGGTGGGAAAACAGCACCGACTCCACGGTCTGGATGACGCGATGAACCATTTTCTCCAAGGTGGACATGCCAACGTTGAAGTCGATGACATGTTTCTGCCATGTGTCGAAGTGCTTCAACACAGTCAGCGTGACGAAAAACGAGTCTTTCCCCGAAATGGTCGGCTTGCGGCCATGTCCTTGCGTTCACACCATCATGACGGCAGACTCCACTAGCGCCCAGAGACTATCGAACTCGGCTGCGGAAAAGTTCGTCATGGCATTGAGTGTCTCATCCCCTCCACGAGCAATGTACTCAGTGAGAGTAGGGGACGTAGAGTCGGCATGCGACATCGCCAAAGTTCTTGAGGCTCTGGAGCAGATTGGCTTCCTCAGTGTCCCACTCGTGGGTAAGGCGGTCGACGACTTGGCTTGCGGTGCTCGGCATCTTGTAGTGTTTTGCAGAATGGGGGGCGGGGGTGGTCCCGCTCCCAAGAGCCTGCAAAGTGATTGGCCAGCATTACGCGAAAAGCTCATATATTATAGATATGAAGGTCTCGTACATGTTGCAGATAGGGTTTTCTGTGAATGACCCGCCTTTATTATGTATTTTGGACTTTTGGTGAAGGAGTTCAGTCATATACAAATTGTCTCCAGAAATATGGCAACTTGCTTTCGTTATGAGGAAATTGACAAATAAGACTGTTGTTCGTGCTCTGCCGTATTGCCCCGTAAATATCACTGACATCCACTGACAACATCCATAACTCAGGAAAAATCGATTTTGCGCTTGTTGTCTTCTGGATATTTATGTATATCCAACGATCCGAGAACCGTCGAGGATCCTATAAAAATACGTATCTGGACAGCAATAACATTTTCAGGAAACAGATACAATACACATATAAAGTTTAACTGACGTAGACACTAATAGCCTCTCATACTATATCCCAAAATGGATGAATGTTGACTGAGGCGGCCTGAAGCGACATTCAAGCAACCTTTGTAAATGTTGACCCAATTGTCCTGGCCAATTGCGGTGATGCTGTACATCACCGACACATGAGATACAACGCAGTAATACTATCATGGGAAAGTAGTTGCATTGATCAGTGTTACCGCATAACCGATCTCATAGAGCGCACCCCATGTACAGGAAGACGTGGCTGTTCCACAAGTGCACAGGATAGTACATGTACATATGCTAATAGAAAAATTCTGTGGAAAAATCAAGTTACAGATGGTGTCCGTCTTTTTCAATGGTTGGTCGCTATATTTGGCCGGGCACCCGCAGCCTTTCAGTGTTGGATTGACCCCGTAAAGGGTATTCAGGGGGGACATCGCGTCCTAGCAGGGTTGTCGCCATTATGGTTAATGCTCCATCCAACACCAAACGGTCAGTTGCTCCTCTATCTACATCGGCCACCTCCAACGGTCTCCTAACTGTGCTTGTGTTTTTGAACTAGGCCACTCAAGACCCACTGCCGTAGCTTAACGGAAAAGTTCCCCTTGTGGGAGGATAGAGGTTCGATTCCTCTCGGCAGTTTATTCTTCGCTATATCAGCTACACTACCGCGACAAGGTCATCGTCGACGTCCGCTGCCTCAATGTCCTTCGCAGGATCGATGCTCTCTGTTGCCACGCGGTACTGTTGCAGGATCCCGATCAGCTCGCTCCAGCTTGGTTCCGGTGTTGATGCTAGCACTAGGTCGGGTACGGTGGAATCGCAGAGGTCAGTCTTCCGAAAGCCGGCAGTGATGGTTGCGCTTG
>AWVW02028300.1:0-13615 GCA_000500225.2 Phytophthora pinifolia
ACACCGGCGGTCTACAGAACGTTCCAGACAGCGAGGAGATCGACCGTTTTCTAGCCGACCTGCGGACCAGTCTGCAAGCGATGCATTGCGACGTCGAGGACCGAAGGTTAAAGCAACGGCTCCTAAACAAGAAACGTGAGCGAGGCGACAACCTGGTGAATTTCACCGTCGGGGACTACGTGCTACGATCAAGAGTCGATGAGAAGCAGGGCAACAAGCTACAGGTTACCTGGGTGGGCCCCTATCGGGCGGATGCACACTCGTTTAGGGTTGAGCACTTAGTGACCGGAGACGAGCTGGATGTCCATGCCTCAAGACTCAAGATCTACGCGGTCGACAGCCTCGAGGTGACGGACGAACTCCTGGAGCATATGGTCTCTCAGGGGTAGTCCCTGCCGTCAACGCACTCAAGGAGCATCGGTGGAACTCAGCTATCAATGACTACGGAATACTGGTGAGCTGGAAGGGGCTACAGTCGATTGAAGACTCGTATGAACCCGTCCAGCATCTCGCGAAGGAGATCCGCGTTCTCGTCAGCAACTACGTGAACAAGGCCGAGGACCCCAGTACTGGAACAAGCTTCAGGGTAGATCAGCTGAGCTGACTCCCAGCCCCCATTTTCTCCGCCTCACCAGAGGCCGCGACGCCCGTCTCAGGGAGACGAAAACGCCGCCGCCGAAACTCTGTTAGAGGAGCTGATGGCAGCAACTTCCGGGTTGATGCCGCCCCTGTGAAGATTCCAACCTCTGTTCGGCCGCGCATAGTGCAACAAGTCCCGGACGAGGAAAGCCAACAAAGCTCGGGTGCCGAGGGTCAAGACTCTCCACTTCTTCCAGGTCGTCGCACTCGATCTATGACTGTCGCAGCCGCGTCCCCCACTCGAAGTGACATAGGCCCGAGCCGGCGACCATCGCGTACTCGCCGTCAGCATGGATAACCATCGCCGCTACGATCGTCTTCAAGCGCGACTCCAAGTAGTGGTGGTGAGCCCAAGCTTAGGGTGGTTTCCTGAGATCCAGCTTGGGATCACCACTAACGGGCTGCTAGGGCAGCTTCAAGGTCAACATGGCCTTTGTAGGATCTATCATAACAGATGCCCCGGCTGTGTCGTACGGCCCCAGAGCTGGCGACATCGGGTCCGCGTGTTCTCTCGGTCTGGCTATCAGTGCCAGCTCCGGGATGCGTTTAGGAACTTGTATGTCAGCCTTGCATATTGACCGGTACAGGGTGTCGATGCCCCATCTTGCTACTCCGTCTCTCTTGCATCAACCCTGGGGGGACACTCCTGGACACAGTTGGTCAAGTAGACGATGAGCGTCGGGCTGGTTACCATCAGAACCCGACCTCACTCTTCATTCTTCCATCCATCCATCAATACACCTGGCTACAGTTCCGTGCGGGTTATGCCCCCGCATTGCCGAGTGTTCAACTTTGGATCTTCCGACCCGGGATACACTACAAGCTGAATCCTTTGGTTGGATCGATGAAAAAACGCTGCATGGAAGTGAAGGGACCCAAGACGAAGTAGACACGAGTCCGAATAAGATATTATATCGTCCAAAAAAATAATACAGCGCCGCAATGCGAGTTTATCCGCACATCGTCTATCTATTTCGCTTGGCTCGCCCCCCGGATGGCGCACGTTTGGAGTGGTGCTCGGCGGACCGACAATCGAATCGTCTCGGTGAGCTTGTCATTGGCTGAAAAACCCATTTTCGTTGCTATTCATTGAAGAAATTGTGCCGAAAATCAATTTTTCGAGGAAAAAATCATCGAAAATAGCAGCTTTTCACCATAGTAATAAGTAGTTCAAACTGGTGGAGAAATATATATAGCATCATCTTTATAGTCGCTCGCAGCTGAACCTGTCCCAAAAGTCGCCGATGGGTGTATGCTGCACGCACGTGCCACACGAGTGGGGGGGGGGGCAGGGCCGTTATTACGACCACTGCATTCCTGCGCCCGCCGGGATCGATCTATTTTCTTTTTGGCGCAGTCTAGCACCTCCTGTCGACTCCGAGACATGCTCAGCGCACCAGTCACTAGTTCGTTGGGTGCCACTGGCAACCGTGGCCAGTTGCGCCGCAACATCAAGGGATCCTTGGGGTTCATCATGAACGCCGTCGACGTCTCGGAGCCGCAGTGGTTCTTCCAGCCCTGGGAGGCAGAAAGGGGCCTTAAAAGTCCGCTGTTGACCACGAGCGACGATGCAAATCCCGCGACGCCTGCCAAGGTATCGAAGAGCGGAAGGACCAATCCCAAGGTGAGGGGGACACTCAGCTACGAGGAGAAAAGACGCTCCCGTGAGTGCAAGATGGAGGGCTGCGAGAACTACATCATCAATAAGGGCCTCTGCTTCCGCCACGGGGTGCGTTTTCCCTGCTTTTGTCGAAGCAATCGATGCTTTGGCATGGTTTATTCACCTTTTGTGGTGGTGCTTTTTCGGTAGGGCGGCAAGAAATGCTCCTTTGAGAACTGCCGATCCAGCGCCAAGAACGCGGGGCGCTGCTGGCGGCACGGTACGGACGACCATGTTATTTATCTTAACAAGTGAGTGCTGTGCATGCAAACCTGAATGTGCTGCCATTGTAGGAGGCTCGCTGAAGTGCGTCACAAGGGGCTGCCAGCGACGAGGGAAGTCGCGTGGGCTCTGCTGGGCACATGGAGGAGGCACCAAGTGCTCCAGTGCTAATTGCACGAAGGTGGCAGTGTCGAATGGATGTTGCTGGGCTCATGGTGGGGGCAAGCGCTGCGCGTATGACGGCTGCAAGAGGGCTGCGTACGAGCGCACGCACAACTACTGCGTCAAGCATCACGACCAGTTGAAGGATGGAAAAGAGGTTCTGCATGTTTGATATCGAAGTATTCATGAAGACTATGCGCTGCTCACGAGCCGGAGTAAAGTGCATGCTTGAATCACGAAGTCTTAATCATTTTTTTTATACATATGTAAAGTTTGTGACCGCGCTGGAAGGCAGCTATGTTCGGTTTCCTAAGCTTGCCAATGCTGCAAACATAATCCCTTGGTGTTTTGTACGACCGAATTGACGAGCGTTAGCTGAAGCAATGTCCTATTTACAAGAGACGCTCGGTAAGCGCTTCCACCTCAGTATCGCATTCAAGTGGCCTTCGGAATACGAAAAGCCGGAAGATCGATTGATGTGATGCAGCCGACACCGAGCTAAAGTATGAAAGGGCAGAATCACCAAGAATTCAGTGAACTGTCACTGTGAAACTCCCAACGCAAGGGTGAGCTGTGGCTTCCGTTGCTGGGTCGCCCATATTACCTTGTCTGTCTCTCTCCAGGGCCGTTTTAACTTTAGCAGCATTCGGACCGTTGGCTGCCTGTCGTCAAGGCAGTATTTACTGCTCGATTCTGATGGGGCAAATTTGAGCTGGAAGCGAACATTGGTTTTGCTGCGTCAACTTCTCGAGGACAACTATTTGGCCATAAACTGGGACTCTTAAACATCTTG
Organism: Phytophthora pinifolia; assembly: GCA_000500225.2. Lineage (NCBI taxonomy): Eukaryota > Oomycota > Peronosporomycetes > Peronosporales > Peronosporaceae > Phytophthora > Phytophthora pinifolia. Next base: position 3,477 of record AWVW02028300.1, read on the forward strand.
CCCTAACCCCCCAAACCCAGGCGACAGTCGCTTCGCGCACTTTTGGTGTTTTACAGTAATAGGGAATACAGGTCGAGTATCCTTTTATGGCCAAATAGCTGACTTCCTTATTAGAGGGGCTGATCAACACGATATTGCCTTTCTCCAATTCCTATGTTCGACACTTGTACATTACTCATCTTGTATTTTTTCAGTGCGAGAATGGCGCAACTTTGTGCTTCGATCAAGCCGTAAGTTTTTGGCATTAACGTTCTTGCACGGGTAGCTTGGCATCCTAGTCAGCACGCTGCAGCTTTCTACCCGCGGACCCAACCTCCCCCGGTTGCGCGAGCCTGTGGCTGCCATTCTTTACCTACATCGCATTCCACGCAACAATGAGGATCCGAAAACGAATGCCCTACATCAGTTATCTCAATACTCAACGTACAGCTCATAGTAGCTCGCGTGGTGAAGCTGCACGAAGTGCTTCTCACAAAAGTTGTGCGTGCGCTGGTACGCAGGCTTGATGCAGCCGCCATGCGCGCAGCGCTTGCCCCCGCCGTGGGCCCAGCAGAACCCGATCGACACGGCCACCTTCGTGCACTGGCTGTTGCGGCACTTGGTGCCTCCGCCATGCGCCCAGCAGAGGCCGCGCGCCTTGGCCTTCTTGTCGCACCCATCCTTCTTGCACGCCACCGAGCCGCCTGGTCACTCCAAGCAGACAACGAGAGCGGAACCCGCCCAACCAAGCACGACTAGGTTAGTACGACTCGCCCCTTCTGCAGGAGCCTAGTCGCGCGTACGCACCATGTTTCCAGCACAGTCCGCGATGCTTGGCACTCGTGTTGCAGCCTTCCAGCGAGCATTTCTTGCCGCCCTGCAAACTCAATGGGGACGAGACGGAGGACAAAAGGGAGACGGAACGCGTGTCAGTGCCACAGTTGTGGTCTGCAACAGGACCACACAAAGCTCGGCGTCCAGGGACAAGAGCAGTTCAAGGTTCTCTGAACGCTCGCACACCGAGAACGATGCCGACCCAGCCGAGCCGAACCGAGGCCATTGTCGCCGACGTACCCCGTGGCGACAGCAGAGCCCCTTGTGCACGATGTAATTGTGGCAGCCTTCGTGCTTGCACGTGCGGCGGCGCTTCTTCTCCTCCTTGCTCAGCCCCACCGCTGCAGCAGTCGACGAAGCGTTCTTCCTCGTAGCAGTCTCGGATACGGCCTTCCCGCCGCCCCCCGGAGCAGCGACCGCGACCGTCTCGGCCAGCACCGACTGCCGCAGACCTCGTCGGATGGGCACGTTGAGGATGAAGGGCAGCCCGAACTTGTGCGCGTCGTGCAGCTCGGGTTGGTCTCCCAATTCCGGGCCTCTGGTCACCTCGGCCATTGCTCTCGAATAAGTGGATCAGTCGCTGCTGGCTGCTCGCCGAATGAGGCACTGGCAGCGCTGCGGACCGCGGTCTCCTCACGAGGCCATTTTCGAATTTATTTGGCTGCGGATCGCCCTGTGCGGAGAAAGGCCGGCCAAAAGACAGAGCAGTGTGAGTGCATGCGCCGCGAATATCGCTAGGTGGAGGCAAGGCAATCGAGCCTTCGAAGAGAGAAGCGTCGATCCCCGAAAGATACACACTTTCAGATCTCGTTCATAAGAGGCGCTCGGCAACTCCTTGAGAACTTGCCGAACCACCACAGCCAACCAGCGAGAAAATGATATGCAACCGCCGAAATATTTGCCAACCGTGCTCGTGACCGCAGGGCTGCAGCACCAACTTATGCTTCGTATGCCTTGTCAAACGTGAAGACCATAAAACTCTTATGCGAGCACGCACACACGCTGTCATTTCTGCCGGTGTTTCGCAAGCAGCGCAACCTTGGGAGTGAACTAGCTATTCTCGCCTTTGCTGGACATGCTCCCAGACGGTCCTAAAAAAGGACTAGTTTATGCTCTCGGAAGGTACCGGTAACGACTTCAATATAATGCTGCGAAAATGCGAACGTGCTTCACCCGTTTTGCAGAGTCTCCACGCCCCACAACTGCTCTTTCGCGCGAGTGGACATGACAAGAACTCTGTGGATGATATGTACACGTGGATAGAAAACGAAGATGGGATGACCAAGACGTGCAGGGCAGCGAGACGGAAGAGGGAAACCGCCGCGTGAAGCTGGTGTTATTCTTCTTTTGACGGCTTGGTTGGGATCACGGATCACTGCTGATGATGTGCTGCGTTGAGTAAGGCTACCGCTGGGGAAGGGAGAAGGCCACCAGAGGATAATACCGGTATCTACACCGGCGGGATGTAGTGGACAGCTTCTGGATTGCATCAGGTTCTGACTGCATTCAGTGCTTGTCAGGCTTCGATCGACCGTCAGCTCAAGATACGGCCCACAAGAACAGAGCGAGTCGGTCAAGGAAGCGGCCAGGGGCCAAGATGACATACGTTCGGATGGCCGCAGTGGTAACTACTTAAAGTAGCGCCCAGCGATGCCCCATATGCCCACCCCCTGCAAGCAGAACAACGCTCTGAAGCGCGAGGAACCTAGCCATCCGGGCAAAAGTGCGCACCAATCTGAACTTGGTCAACGGACAAGACCTTCAGGGCGTGGCCCGTGTCAAGATGGAAGTACCTTATGAATACCTACAGAAGGGGAGAAGACCGATCGCGTCAAAACCGAGGAAACAGCATAGTCGTCGGCCGTCTCGTTGCCCAGCGAGCCAGCATGCGTGTGCATCTGCCTCTGCGAACGTCGATACTTCCAGCAGCATCGCCAACCGGCCGCGCTGCATTACACAGTCATGTACGATGGTTGAGGTGTTGCTGAGAATCCCCGGAGGCCAGATACATCCGAAAGTGAGACGATATCGAGATGGTTTACGCCGCTGCATCTCGCGTGCCAAATGGAAGATATGAGGATCATTAAGCTTCTTATCCAGAACGGCGCGAATCTTACGCAACTCTCGAGTATGTCGGTGAACGGGGTCTCACCTCTGCAGCTGAACGACAGACTCAGAGCTCATCGCCGAAAAACTACCTGAGGTGCTCCTGGATGGCTGCATTGATGAAGAAGTAGCTTGGGCAGTGTGGGGGCTGCCAAGTTTAACCCGGCACATTCTCGTCATGGAATCGATCGTCAAAGCGTGGTTGTCGAACAGCGAGAACTATTATACCACCGGAATGGAGACTGACGCTGTTGACAAGCTTGAATTGACGTACAAAAATTGCAGCTTGGTCGTGAGGTCCTTATAGGTTGAGTTGCTTGGTTCCTCTGGCAAAGGTGCAGTTTGATGTGTGCGTCCGCTGAATCGAGGATCAGACTGTCTAGGCTTTGCTTGGAACGAGCAGCACAGGCTAAGGCAACAAGCGGCAGGTCACTCCCTTCCGAGATGTCTGACCGAGCTAGTAACCGAAGCGCGAGTGTCGTGTCACTTCTTCTTTCACTAATGTTATTTAGAAAATATATGTCCCTAACGCCGCCCACGCAGAGCGGGCTACCGCTTTCGCCGCGTTGTTGTGTTCACTGATTACCGCATTCCAACTCTCCACCTGTATGGCATCCGCAGCTCTCCGTATCTTCCAGAAATCGTCAGCGAGCTTCCTGTTTCTTGGTGGCAGACAATCTCGGCAATCACGTGCATACACGGCAAGCCGTTCACGCGGGAGATGTCCACTGCGACGAAGTTCTCGTCGGAATGGGACCGATCCTTGGAGAAGTGCATAACACCAAAAACAGGAACTCCCTAGACACAGTATCTTCTTGAAGTCGAGCAGTGGAATTATCTCGCTCAGCACTGGGGGCTGTCGCCAATAGCGCCGTTATTATCATCACTGTTTTCATCATGTTGCGTTCCGTGTACGAATCCCTGCTGCGACTCCCCAATCGGGGTGCTGAGGACTTGTTGAGCTCTGGTCGCAATAACCTTTGTTTAGACCTTGTAGCCCGTTTGGAGAAGCGAAATCGGCATCGCGTCTTCCGAGTCTCATTTTTTCGGAGCGGGATGATGAGTCCTTGAAGAAAAGAGAGAAGTGGATCTCCTTGGGCCTTAAATTTGGATCGCTTCGGAAGCTGCACTGTCTACGGTAATTAGTCTATGTGCGAATATAGTCTGAGCTCAAAAATAGTCTACATCAGACTATTTATTGTCAAAGCAGTTTTTACAAGTCAAAAATAGTCTAGCCATGTGATGCTCAAAATTAGTGTTCAACTCGACTGGGTTCGAGTCGCCCATCACGCTTTTGTTTCTGCTGTTGGTGGATCTTGAAGTGCCGACCATGCAAACACTCATAGAACCACAAAACTTCGAGCACTATAGTAACAGGTGCCTGATGTTACCTCCGCTTCGGTGGTAGGGGTGAAGGACTGGACGGTAGAGTGTCCTAGCACTCCCTCCAGGGAATTTTAGTCCTCATTCTCTGTTTTACCAGTAATTCAGCATGCAAGTCGCTACAGCTAATACGCAATGTGGAGGTTGTGGAGAACCCGTTGATCCTGTTCATCGCTGCCTACAGTGCTTGCGTCACATGCATCCATTTTGTGGACGACCAACGGGAGCCGAAGGCTTTGGACAGTCGGTGGTGTGCCCGGACTGTGACATTACCGACCAAGTCGGCGACAACACACCTTGCAATGAAGCCGTGTTGGCTGCTACGAGAAACAAGGCGGAGGTAGGACGGAAAGCCTGAGTACTCGCAATCACTGTCGCCGCTGCCAAGCCAACAATCTCGCAGCACGCAGGCCGTCAGTAGCATCGCCCATTGTCGGAAGGTGGTCCGCTGGATGACAGAGCACGAGGCAGTCAATGGAGAAAAATGCATGTTTTTTCAAAAGCTCTCAACAAATTCCCTGTGTGTTCATCGCGGCGACGCGGGCAGCCAACTTAGCGAAGGCGATAGACTATATTGGAGTCCGAGTTTTAGCCGTACCATTTGCTAAAACAAAAGTGACACGACACTGGTCGAGTGCACGAAACTGGCACCGTACCTTAGCAAATAAATAGTTCGGAAATCATACACAAAATAGTCTCGGTCAGACTAATTACCGTGGACAGTGTACATGATGGAACCACGGCCCAGTTCCTGGCGAACGGAGAATTGTCTGAGGTGCAAGCAGTGCGGTCCGAATTCGACAAGGCTGTCCAGCTATTCATCTAAGCAGCGGAGATATTGTCGCTGGCGGTAACACTGGATGCGCCAGACACAGCTTCTCGGCGTTTGTAGACGACTCGGTGGTCTTCTTGGAGCACGCGAACCAAGTCCCGCGAATCATGGAGCTCGTCCGGGGGGTGGGCGGATGTATGGACTCCAAGTCCAGCCGACTAAAAGTCACTGGATTTTCCTCAACGCAGCAGTGCGGGAGGAGAACTACCGGTTCTCGCACATAGACACCGTCAGGTACCTGGGCTACGCGGTGGGGGTGGGCCCTCTACACGATATTAATTGGGCCGGCCGCATCCGCAGCATCCAACGCCGCCTCGTGACAGCGACATGGCTCGCAACAAGCGTAGCAAATCGTGTGACTCTCCTGAACGTCATTATGCTGTCAGCCGTGCTATTCACGTCTGCAGGTTTTGAAATGCCACAATGGGCGGACAACAACTCTGCAAGCTGCAGGAAAAGTTCCTGTGGCGGCACTCAACAGCAACAGAAGCAAGCCGGCACAAGCTGATCCCGGGGCTAGTATTTGCGCCATGCCAAGCCGGGATTTGGCGCCGTACGCTAAGTGTTCGATCGATCGCTTTAGTCTGTTGGTGATGTGCTCGGGTTTGATCACCTGACACGCTACCGTCGTACCCCGCACACTGCGCGTAGGCGCTTAAAATAAAAATATTTTAGAAGTTTCTGTTACCAACCTCCCGATTAGAAGGCTCATTCAAATACAGCGCGAGTCATCCGGGCGTTTAGAATAATTGACGAGCAGGGCAGACGAGCCACCAACACCGAAGCCCCGAAAACCCTCATTCAGTCTTCGCAGCTTGCTCGTACTCGAGAATGAAATCCTCAAACCCTGGCAAACAACCGACAGAGCAACCGAAGCCGAATCTGAGCTTGCTAACGCTAGAGCCACACCTCAGCTCCATGCTGAGATCGCCCAGCTCAGAGCAGCGCTGCAATCCAGAGCCGGGGTGCCTCCTGTACCGCCATCGCGACCACAGCCGGCCGCAACGCCTGCCCGAACGCCGAAGATCGAGGACATACTCTGCCGGGAAAGAGGTGTACCCCGGACTTCGTGTCATCATCTGAGCAAATTGGGCTCTTAGTTTTTCGAGTTACCCGGCCATGTACGAGGTTGGCACAGCTTGCTGGCGAAGGTCTGCCACCTCCGCACGCAGATGCTCAAGCTCAGGATCAGTCTTGATCGCAGGCTCTCTGGATGTGATTTGCATTTCCTGGTCTAGGCTCCTTCGCGCACGGCTAGGTTTCATTTCTTCGTCCATTACTCGGATCGAGCAGCTGTGTTACAGGTTTTAACACGTTGAAGCTGGCACACGTCGCAGATTATCACACAAGTCGCAGGTATCGCGTATGCCGGGTATCAGGAAACTCAGGTATCTGGTTTTGTGGGTTGAAAAGCGTTGTCTCGTGTTCGCTAAGCCGTATGATGTAGTACTTCTTCAGTGCGAGATGTGTCTTGGGCTCATAACCTGGTGGAAGGTTGGAAGGAAGTCGACCGGAAGCATAGGAGACTGAAGTTGCTTGTTGGCTAGAAGGTAGAAGCGAGAATGAAAAGAAACTTGGAGAAGGGCTCCGTACGACATGCACAAGGGCTACTCCTTTGGGGTCTCTTCTGCGGTGAACAAATAGTCTGCTACGTGCCTCTCGCACGTACTGTGCGGCTCACACTCTTCATCCGACGATGAATGAGGTCTGTAACTGTAGCCTGTCGTTGGACTGTGCTCAAATGAGTGTGCAGGTAGCCGGTAGTGAACTTCCGTCGGCTCTCTTTACTGGCGAGCGAGCTGAAGCGAAAATAATGCTTGCAATACTGTCCATACGCAGAGCTTTCTCCGCGCTGTTGTGTTCACAGTGGGAATTTCTCAAATTTTCCCACATTTTGGTGAGCTATCGAAAGTGGGATTTTTTGCAGTAGCAGCTGGTACGCTGGGCGTTTTGGCTATGCGCTCCTTACCTGTTCATGACTACCATTCGTTCTGGCCGTACTTCTCTCGCTATCACACTCTACTCGTTTCATTTCCGTTGTTACAGAGCTGGAGATGCTTTGTGCTCGAACTCATTCTCGGAAAACTCTTCTCGAAATAAGTCCTCCAAACAACGCTCCTCTTTGTTGGAGAGTCAAGTCAGCGCGCGTCAGCTCGGCAGGAAGATGAAGCAGAAGCAGACCATGACTCGTACGACACTTGGCGGCAAGAAACCGCCACGCGCCAAGACGGCAAGAAAAGCATGGATGACTCAGTGAGCAGGCTGCCGTCCCGGCAGGACTTCCCTCATCTCTCAGACGCCCACTGGGCCACTTTGGAGAAGATGACCAGCCTTCTCAGCGAGGCAGCTTTCACTGGATTCCCCAGTTTACCTGCGGAGCAGCAGAGGGCGTGCGTGGAACGCTTCAACAAGTACGAGTTGTCGCTGATTGCTCACGTGAGCGCTGCTGCGCAGAAAGCCGGTCGTGCTACGATGCGAGCTGAAGTGCAGAGCACGGCGCAGGCGAACCCGACGGGCTCCGCGGCGTTTACTCCGCGACAAGGCAGTACTAAGCCGGTCAAGATGTCGGTACCGACGTTTGACGGCAAGGAGTCCGACGGTATTGTCTTCTGGATTCGTGAGATCGAGATAGCGCTAGGCGCTTGGCAGATCTACGAGTCGCGAGCGCAAGTGGCGTTTGCCCTTTCCAAACTGGGAGGCAGGGCTCGTGCTTGAGCGATGGCCCGAGATACGTCATCCCCGGGGTATTTCACCTCGTGGTCGTCCAAGGAACAAGAGCTTCGCTCGACATTCCTGCTGGCCGACGTAGCCTATCGCTATCGTTCCCTGTTCTTCCGATACAAGCAAGCAAAGCGATCGCTTCAAGACTATGCCATGGAGCTGCAGAATCTCGAGGCCGCTTAAATGCGGTCGAACCGTTCATTGTTTTAGACATGGATGATCGGTACGATCTGATCCTCGGCATGCCATGGCTGGCCAAGCACGAGCCGTGGAAGACGCGCACCATCGGTGCTAGTCACTCCCCCCTCGCGGACAGAGCCCTGGCGGGTGACGTCCCCTCCTCTTCCCGAGACGGTTTTGTGCACGAGCATCCGGTGCCTCGCGGCGAACGGCACTTCGCTGGTACTTCGAAAGGATTAGAGCTGCCTACGGCTTTGCCGACTGCGTGCCCTGCACCATCGAGAGCTCCTGAGCCTTCAGTGGATGTGGGAGGAAATACAGGAGTTCCGTGTACTCAAGATGAGACTCATGGACCTCTCGAGCAGAAGAACTCTGTTCCAGCCCACGGGGTGGACGGCGTCCAAAGCGCAGGAGCAAAGGCTCGCGCAACGAAGAAGGGTCAAGAAGAGACCCCATCACCACCACCGGACATCGTCAGGGCTGGATCAGCCACAGCGGTACTTTGTCAAGACGGAGCTCGTCGCGAAGGGGACTCGGATAAGGTGGACGCACCCTGGGTGCTAGACGTCCTCACGGGAGAGCTCACGGAAGGTGGGAACTCGGCTCCTTTGCCTCTGCTAGCTGAGCTATTAGAACTCGGGTAGCTCGCGTATGTGGAGTTTCCCGACCCCTTGAAGGCAGGCGAATTCGATGGGCTGGTGCTCATCCACCGGGAACACGACTCGGTCGAGCTCAAAACCTCTTCGTTCATGGATTTCGAGGTGCTTGAAGAGGAAAATTCCTCTGTGAGGCAGAAGCCGTATGGCGCGGCCATCGTGAAGGACCCATCGGACCCATATTACCCTCTTCTAAATGAGTTCGCGGTGTCGTCAGCGACGATCCACCGTCGGTGTTACCTCCGGTGACGGGCACCAAGTACGCCAATGGCCGCTGCCGAAGGAGCAAGTCGAAGTGATCGACGCGTTCGTCGCGGCGAAACATGCCTCGGACCATCTTGCTGAGGCGACAGACAAATACCAGACATGGTCGATGGCTACTACCAGCTACTGATGCGTGAATCGGACATTCCGCTTACAGCGGTTAGCACTCCTAGCGGTATGCTATGGGAGTAGTTGGTAATGCCCCAGGGGCTGTTCAACGCACCAGCCAAGTTCATCAGACTGGTGACTCGGCTCTTTCGGCCGATGCGGCACGTACTTCGACGATATCTTCGTTCACAGCCGCGCTGCGGAAGGCATGACGGTTGTTGAAGTGCATATCACGCACCTCCGAGCGGTTTTGATGTGCATGCGCGAGAATCGCTTGTGTGCCAAAATCAACAAGTGCATCTAGAGATTCCCTTTCTGGGCTGTTTCCTTGGCAAGGAGGGTATCCGTGCGGATCCAGGGAAGGTCGACGCGATCGCGAGGTGGCCAGTGCCGACATCCCAAAAGAATTTGCACACCTCGCCAATAACTTGCACAAGTACAGTGCGAATTACGCTGAGATGGCGCGCCCACCGACGAAGAGCGCGCTGAAGATATACATCCTGTCATGTTGTTCTGCAACACATCCTTACGAGGAATTGGCGTAGACGCCGGAATCGTGGCTGAGTTTAGCTTGTTGAACGCATGCACCTTCGGTTGGGTTTTCAAACGCAAAACGTCGGCACGAATGCGGTAACTTAAACTCGCGCACCATACGACTAATCGCGGTCAATAAGAGCATCACGGCGCCGCAGGCGGCCCAACTCTTTATCGACAACGTCTTTCGCCACCACGGCCTCCCGGAGGCTTTCGTGAGCCCAGCTTTGTGTCGCAGTTTTGGACACACTTGTTCCGTCTTCTCGGAACGAGACTGGATATGTCCACGGCAGACCATCCGCAGACCGACGGTCAAACCGAGCGGGTGAACCGACGTGCTGCGCAGCGTCTGCGCTGAAGAGCCCACGAAGTGGAGCACGATGCTTTCCCAAGTGGAGTTTGCCCTGAATAATGCGGTGCATGCACCGACGGGCTTCAATCCATTCTATGTCAACGGCCTGCAGCATCCGCGCACGCCGTTATCGTTGCCACCGGCCTCGAATTTGGGTGGGGGAGAGGCTATCGCCGACGATTCGCGTGGC
>KV729634.1:0-13673 GCA_000500225.2 Phytophthora pinifolia
ATGGCGACAGTCATACTGGAACGGCTGCGATCGGAACTAGCAACAGAGCAACCTAGCATCGGCTTCGACGCCCAACGAGTTGGTTTTTTTGATGGAGGATCAAGGGGGAACCCGGGGCCAGGCGGAAGTGTGATCGTGCAGATCTCCACAGAGGGCAGACACCACGCGGGCTGGGTCGCCGCTACGGAGTTGGGCAGAAACACAACGACGAATAACGTGGCGGAGTTCGTGGGCTTACACAGGTTATTGGAGCATGCAGCCAGTCAGGGGTAGATAGTCTCTCCTCAAGGATTGGGCTTCTGGGCATTTCCAAATGAGGTGAACGGTACCCACATTCTCGTTAGTGGCACAGTCCTGTGCCAGGCATCGGTATCCTGCTTCCTGTCATGTCCATAGTCGTAGTCGGTTGAGCTTGAGTTTACACACATTCTGGATCTGGTACGCCGTAGTCCCTTCCATTCGGCGAATCCTTTTCCACTTCAGCGCCGCCAACGCTCTCGCAACCTCTGGATCCTGTTTGGTCAGCTTTGCCATAATCTTCGCCTTCTCCTTCACTGCTATCCTCCACCGCTCCGATGTCATCAATTGCTTGTAATGTTTCCTCGTCTGGGTCCACCTCCGATGGCATACCCATAAGGACTTCGTCCTTGTCAGCCGCGGGTGTGGTGCAACCCGCACCGTGGTCGCCTCTACCTCCAAGAAGTCTGCCACTGCTTCCTCGACTATTTTCCTCCACCTCAATTGCTTCTGCGTGGGTCCCCAAATGTGCTCAATCGCCTTCTCGGCTCCGTTAGCCACCACGAACGTGTGGTGCTGGTCCTCGAGTTGGTGCGAGACTGTCAGCTCTTCCTCGGCCTTGCGTGCTCCCACCAATTCCGGAAAGTTGGTCCGCATACAGAGGCACAGCTCTCTGAAGTCATGGGCGTCTCTGCTTCTGAGTGGCAACCCCTGCGTCTTTGGACAGAACAAGATTGACCGCTCTGTCTCCGGCTGAATAGCCATGACTTGCTCTATCGTCGTGTTCTCTACTATCGAGAATGCCTTCTTAAAATCGGTCCACGTTCCCCGCTCCCCTTGCGCGTTGCCGACCCATAACTCTGTGATGTTCCTCCCCATCATAGCTTCCAGGACCCAGCTGCCCCCTTCCCACCGACGCTCGCTCTTTCGCTGGAGCAGCCCTGCTCTCGCCTTGTCCTCGCATGTGATGCATAAGCCGTGCGCTGTCCAGGTGGTTGTGATGCCATTGCTGCGTCTCAGTGTTTTCCTAAGCTCCCCGAGTTCCTTGTCTGCTGCCTGCGGCAGACCCTGTTGGTCGTCAAAATGCTTCTCCAYCCATGGTCGTCSGGYCCCCCACAGCGTGCCTGWCAMCCCAGTTCTGGGTTTCCGTCCGCTCGGGGTTACATGCTCATTGCCGCGTCGATCCTTCTGCTGCAGTATGTCGCCTATTTGCTGTAAGGAGGGTCTGGTCGTCAATGCCCACTGCCCCACTTTCATCGCTGCCAGAGCCATAAGTTCTGTTTCTAGGTGTGGTAGTCCCAAACCACCCTTTAGCGTCTTGCTTTGCGCTAGTGCCTCCTTCACCCATCCGGTCGGCGCTCTGTCGGAAACTTCAAACGCTGGATTCCACACGAAATCCCGAATCGCCTTGTCTGCTTTCTTCGCTATAGTCTCCGATGGCCATGCATGCCTCGCTACGAGCATCAGCTTAGGCATGATGATCGCCGCCGCAATTTCCACTCGTTGTATCACAGTGTTGGTTTTAACTTCCGCCAGCGCCAATCTCACCTTCAGTGCTTTGAATGCTTTCTCCCAGGCCAGCTCCGTCGTGTTCTCTGATCCTGCAATGTGTCCCAGGTATCGAACGCTGTCCGTCGCCTTAATGTCCTCCTGTGAGCCAGTTGTGACTCGGTCCTCTCCGCTGCGTTGCCGGCGTTGGGTCCTGTTGATGTCGAGTCCACCAAGGTTGATCGCGACCGACTTCTTGACATTGATTTTCAGCCCCGACACTCCGGAGAATTGGCTGACACACCTCATCACCGCTCATTGCATGGAGCGGTGCGCGATGTAGATCGCTGTGTCGTCAGCGTAGCCGGCAATCCTTAGTGGTGGCACCTGCGCGTCCGTTCCCATGGGTATTCCTGCCAACCCCTCCTCCCCTTCGATGGCGTTGTATAGCAGATCTACTGCAATGATAAAAAGCAGCGGGGCCAGAGGGCAGCCCTGCCTAATTCCGCTCGTGACGTCTAGCTTCTCTGACAGGTATCCATTTGCCATGAACCTCACCGACGTATCCATATGAATTGCTGCAATAACACGTATCACTTTTGGAGGGAATCATTTCGCTTTCAAAACCTCCATAAGGAAGTCTCGATCGAGAGAATCGTATGCCTTAGCAAAATCCAACATTAGCACCTGTGCCTCCGTAAGCTCCGCCTGGCTCTGACAGACCTGCTTGGCCGCCTCGAACATGTCGATTACTTCGTGGATCGTGCGACCAGGCGCAAAACCACATTGGCGCAGACTCACCAATCTCGCGACGTACTTCCGCACCCTCCACGCCAGAATGCGCGTGAATATCTTGTAATCGCTGTTCAAAAGCGCTATCGGTCTGTAGTTCATGGGGTTCGTGTGGTCACCCCCCCCCTTCCCGACGCTGAAGATGTACGCTTCGAGGAAGCTTGCCGGCTTGGTCCCGTTCTCCATGCATTCGTTGAAGACCTTGGTCAGCACTGGCACGAGCAGCATACTGTAGTCTTTATACCAATCGTTGCCAAGGCTGTCAGGGCCGCAGGCCTTGCCTACTTTACATGCCGCAATCGCTGCAGCGACCTCATCCTCTGTGATCGCCTCGTCCAGGTCCGCCATGTCAACCGTCAACCACGATTTGCTATGCTTCTCCACATACTCTCTGATTGAGCTTTTGTCATCTGCGCTACCATTTAATACGTCCTCCCAGCTATCTCGTAGTATGTTTGCCTTGTCGTGTGCCGTCCGCACTCTGGTGGGATGAGTTCCAAGATAGTGTTGCTGCCGTACTTGGTGCATATGCGCCGATAAAACTGCTTCGTTGTCGCCTTGGCACTCCACTGAGTGTTCGCCACTAGAGCCCGTCGTTTCATTGTTCTCCGCGTAGTCAGCACCTGCTGCAGAGCGTTCAAAAGCTGTTGCCTCTCAGCGCCATGACCGTCTTTCAGCGAGATGTTCGCCAGCTTCACTTTGATCCTCCTTATCCGCTGTCTCCAGCCGCTTGTCATTCGTCCCCGCGCTTCTTTGATGGGGGACTTCATCTGGCCCCGGATCTCCTCCTTGAGAAGCCCCCATCTCGCCGTCATCGCTCCTGTCTCCATCTCTACCGCTATCCCCGCAAATTCCTTCAGCCGCTGAGTGTTTAGACTACTCGTCGCCGCTTGGACGAACGCCGGCACCGGATAGAGTCTTGGCCGCTTCTTCATTCGAAGGACGCCTTGCGGTGAATGCAATTCTAGGAGCACTGCTCTGTGGTCCGACCTGCATCTGTTTCGATCCCCCTCACAAATCGTTTGCATCCGTTGGAAAAGTAGAACCTGTCCAGCCTGGAGGACCTGTGCACCGGCGTGAAAATGCGTGTGGTTCTCGGTCGCATATGTCCGCATAGTGTCCCTGCCTGCGTCCGTGAGCCACTTGCCCTCTCCGGCGTCAATCAAATTCCATTGCTCCAACACTCGCAGTAGTTCCTTTGAACCCATGTCCGTCGCGCGATCGCTACTTCTTCTGTCTCGGTGTACATCCAGCACACAGTTGAAGTCCCCGCCGCAGATGATGTCGCAGTTCTGGGGCAATTCCAGCCGAGCCATTTTCTTGTAAAACATTACTCGCACCGCTCCATTCACCGGTGCGTACACGGTGACAAAGAGTATTCTCCGTCCAGCCAACTCTCCCGTCGCCATCATTATATGCTCCGTCCAGTCCTGTTGGCGCCAGGCCGCCAATTGTTTGACTGCACCATACGGGTTGACTAGTATTGCCACGCCCGCTCGTCTATTCCCCCCTGATGCCCATAGCGAGTGCTGCTCCGCCGTGGTGTGTTTGAAACCCCACATGGCTACGTGTTGTTGCGCCGCCTTGGAGTGTTCGTCCTGATGAAGGTGCGTTTCTTGTATAAATGTTATGTCTCTGTTTCCGCGCATGTACTGCTCTTTGAATCCTTGTAGTTTCCCCCCTAACTTCCCCATTTGCGTCGCTAACCCCCTTACATTCTGGGTGGTTACTCCGATTGTTCTGTCCAACCGGTGAGTGCGTTGTTTTCGTCTCATTCCTCTCTTGCTCTCTTGCAGCTTCCTTCGCCGAATCGTGCGGGCCTGCCTTCTATATTCCTTCGTCATCATTGCCTCGTGCTCCTCTCCCGATATTGCATGGAAGTGCTCCTGCATTGTCGTGAGCCTGGTCGCCGTTTGCTCTCGTTCTGTTGTCACGCTGCCGTCCTCTCCCGCTCTGGCTCCGTCCTGTTGTTCTTCTCCCATGCTAATGCACTTTTCCATCAACCGGAGCCCCCAACCGGGTCTCCGTCTCGAGCTCTGCTGCAAGCATCAAAGTCCCTTCTTCTGTCGTGGGTCCCTCGTGTGGCAATCACTGCCTGCGTCTTTCCCTCCTCGTGAATCTGTTGTGGATCCTTCTTCTCGTGCAACTCATCCGCTACGCTCAAGCTGTCGCCGCGATCCCCACCGAGCACCATGGTTCCCCACTGCTGTCTTCACCTACGTTGCCGGTTCGGTCGCCTACCTTTGGGCCCTCGACTGAGTCACCATGAGCATCTTGCTCTGCCACGTCGTCTTGAGACTGTGTGCCGATTCATTCGCCGTCTTGTTTCTTCCCATCTTCCTGAATGCTGTCAATGCTGCGGCTGCCGCCTTCGCCGTCCTGCCCTTGTCGTATCCGACCGTGTCCAGCGAACGCCACCCGTGCTGCCCTAATATCGCGTTTCGCACCGTCGACAGCGATGCGATGTTGGCTGCATAGTAATCGTGCTGGTCGGTGGGATAATTCACCGCCTGGAAGTGGTTCCCCGCCTGGCTCCATCTCAAAACCATGACTGGTGGCCGTATTCCCGCTTTAATGAGGTCCGCCAGCAATGCCATAGCGGCGTCGGTCGGCACCGGGGTGACGGTCCCTGTCTCCACTGTGTCTCCACTGTGTCTCCACTCTCTGTCTCGACTTCTGCGTATGCATAGGCCTGCAGTCGCGCCCGTTTACTCTCGTGCACGTCGAGCACGTAGATAGTTTCCCTCGCGTGCAATGCCAAGCCTTAAGGTGCATGGTGCGCACCCAATAGTGCATCTCTACTCGGGCTTTGACCGTCTTCCCACGGTGTTCAGCCAAGTGCTTTGCGAGAGCCCAGGTTTGTTCCTCCAGTGTTGCAGCGCCCATACCCCAGAAACCACATGCCTTGGCCTCGGCGGTGATCTCTTCTGGGTGTATGGACATCTCGTCCGCGAGATTCGCGACCATCTCGTTTAACACCGCCTTCTTAAGCATGTTGGTCTTGGCTGCTACTTCTTTCGTAAGCGTGACCACGCCTTCCTTTTGGTTGTAGAGCGCGGCATAAACGGCAATCCACCCGCAATGCCCGTTTGCGGCAACATCAACCACTGCCCCTCCGAGAATGTCGAGCCATGAGTTCAGCGGCGCCCCCGGGTCGGTCGGTTCGGTCACAGCAATTATGGAGCAGTCACTGTCGCTCGGTCCATTTGCCTGCGAGTGACTGCCCTGCTCCTTGACCCCATCGCCGCCGAATATTTGGTCTGCGCAAGCAACCCCCGTGCCTCTGTCGCTCAGGTGATCGTCATGTTGATCTGCTTTGCTCGTGAGATCAGTTGCTGTCATCCCTGTAATCGCAGTCATGTAGTCGGAGATAAATTTCTGCAAATTCGGTTTTTCCATTCGTCTTGGTTCGCTGTCCAGTCCGGTGATTCTTTTCTTCGTTGGAGATCTGCCTCGTTGAGGCGACTCCGTCTTGCTCCGCCTCTCTCGTCTTGATTTCCACTTAGCCTCACGTTACCCCGATGGAGTCGCTTCTTTCGTCGATCGCTTTCCTTCCGCTTCGTCCTTTCCTTGGTCCGACACGTCGTCCATGGCGTGGTCAGCCCCCCTCAAACGCCAAACCCCTGTCTGAGCTCTGGTCGTCCTCCATTTCCATGTCTTCGTCTGCCTGTACGCCGAGTTCGTGTTCCATGTTCCTTGCGTCCGCCGCTTCGTGACTTCGGCCGCTGGTTGGTGGGTAACCAGCGGACAGGACACTCATCCCCGTGTCATCCAATTTCAGCGCCTTCCTGGTAGACGACGTGTGGACCTGGTGTGCCTCAGCTGACGACGGCTTCGTTTGTCCCCATTCCGCCGGCAGCGAGAGAGTGCCCTCTATGGGCTCTCTGTTCTTCCGAGTTGGCGATTGTGACCGCTTTTTCTCCTTGACTTTGGGGTTCGGCACCCTTGGTTTCGCTGTCCGCAGCTTAGCCCCCTCCTTGCGAAGCACGTCTTCTAGCTGAGCCATCGTCTTTGGTTGCGCCTGCCCGCCTCTCAGCGTCGTTGTCCCCCCTCTGTGTCGCATTGGGTCTCGCTCCACCACGCACGTGTTCTCCTTGCGCGTTTTTCCAGATCCTCTGCACGGACACTGCATCTCCTTGTGGGGTGGTCCGGCGACAAGCAGCTTCTGCACGGCCAGTTGACAAATACTGCTGCGTGGTGGATCACAACCTCAACCTCGCCGAGGACGATATAACCTTTGTTCCTCAGCTCTTGCGGGCATTCGGGAGCCCCCACTCTCTCATGACAGTGCGGTTCTCGTATGCCGGTAATGGGCGAGACCGCGTGAGCCATTTCTTGGACCTGGAGTCCTAGCCCACTCGTCAGGATCCAATACATGTCCGCTGATGTGACAGCTCCTTTGCGTACGTCGACTTCGAAGGAGTAGTAGTCCAGCATGACCAGTTCATGCGTGTGCTCAGCCCGTTCTTTGATCTTCTCGTAGTCGATAAGCGGTAGAAGCTTGGAGGCCAATGGCAATTGCCATCCGATCCACCTGGCCGCAGTCTGCCGTCCCTTGAAAGCCACCTTGCAGACTCCTGCCGCCATATCCAGGGTGATCTTTGTCAAATCTTTCTAGAAGTCAGCTATTTCTCTTTTTTGCGCGAGCGCTGCTTCTGGTCCAGCTCTGATCTGTGCCAGGACCGCGCTCGTTGGCGTGTTGTCGTAGAACTTCTGGCCTGGTAACAGGTGTGCGTAGAGTGGGTATTCCAACCCCATGAAGATGTCCTCGAAAATTGCGAGCTGCCCTGCATCCATCGACTGTTTCAGGAACGGGGGTACTGCCGGCACCTCGATCTCGTGGTTAAGCAGCATTACAATTGCCTTGACCTCTTCGCTTGTCCGGGCTCTGAGCTTCGTCACCGGCGCGGCCGGTTGTAGACACAGCTTCCGCAGCCGTTCTTGCTCGGTCATCTCGGTTGTTTCCCCGGTCTCTCCTTTGGTCGGTTGTACTGCCTCCTTGTACGACCTCTGCTGGGCTGCAGAGCTGCTTCCTGCTAATTCGTTGCTCTGAAGGAAGGTAAACACTCGCATTCGGCTCTCCACTTCTTTCTGAGGGACCCGATCTACCAATATCCATTGGTGTAGCAATTGCGCCAATCGGTTCTGGTGGACTTCTGAATCCGGCTCCCATTCGCTGATCAGCCCTGCATATTTCTCTTGCAGCCTTGTGGGCACCTCATCTACCCCGTTTCTGCCTAACTCTGCATCTCCCTTGTCCTTGCGTGCTACTTCCGAGAACTTGGCCAGGTAGCTTGCGTATCTCCTCTCCTTCGCCAGGTCAAGCAGCTTTAGTGCAGTCTGCTGCACGTACGTGGGCGACGCCCTGTTAATCAGGTACTTCTTTAACTGGTCGAAAACCACTTGTCCGTTACCATTATCTTGACCGGAGAGCCAGTCTCCACGCTATCCAGGTTTGCGGGCCGTGAGCTGTCCTGCTGCTTTGGCCGTTCCTGCTCTTATCTTCCTATCGCTCTGCCGCATTGAATTCCGTTGTTCGGCGTGCTTGTTGCTGTAAGCCAGCCGCTCCTCCGTCGTCTTTGCTGTTCTTGCTCTACCGACCGTAGTCCACGCCTGGGAGACCTCCTCCTTGACTCCGCCGCTTGCTCTCACAACTTGCTGCCCGTCCTGGGGCTCCATGTCACTCCTGCTGCCTCTCGGGCCGTCTTCTGTCGCTGCCGCTCCTGCAGGTCGGCCGATCTTCTCTCCTCGTGCACGAACTTCTCGGCGACTGTTGAGTTGACTTGCGTATTGTGTGCCGGGGGGGTTTGGCGACTTTTCGGGCGCCCCCCCCCGGTAAGTTGATCTGCCGTTGTCTGTCTTGACCGAAGAGTCTTGAGCAGCCGGCTGTTAGATGAAAAGTATCAGGTCTGCTATTTATCGATTCCACCAAGCACCATGTGCTGTCTGGCTTGAACTTTGTATACGACAATACAAACTTTGAGTCATAAATCCTTAACGTGGACCGTGTGTCGACACGCTGCGGCTGTGTGTGTGGAACGGTAGGTTGAAGAGCTTGTAGAAGAACGCTAACACTTCAGAAAATTTAAGTTTCTTGTTCATGTTCTTAAGGCAAAGAAAATGTAAGACTGATCTGTTCTCTCGATAGTCGGCCGGGCCGGCCTCTTCTTGTAGGGACGACACCTCGTCGTCTTCTCCATGTGGGACTGGTTGTCATACCCCGTCCTGGGTCATGACAACCCTTCTTAACCGGCGAGCAGCGCCACTTTGAGCTCTGACATCCGTCCCGCGCTGGCCAGCGGCTTCCTCTGATCGTTGAAGAGGCCGGGCGTCAGACGTATAGCGTCATCAAGTGGCTACGCGGTACCACAGTCGCCGGCTAGGCACGGCACGGGCGTGCCAAACCGAGCGAGCCCAGCTCCCGACCTCCTGTCGTGTGACGGATCACGGGACATTCTCCCCCGACCAACCGTTTGTCGTCCTCGACGAACGTTCGAGCGCTGGGCGAGTTCCAGCCGCAGCGACCATTACCGTTCCGCGATTGCGCGCAGCTCGACCGTAAGCGCACGTACGCCGACGTCAGCGTCGACCTCAGGAACGCTCGAGTTTTGGACATCTTCCGCGAAGTCCTCAGTGAGGACTCCTCACCGTCCTTGGCCTCCTCTCTTCGTAGTCGCTCCAGATCCTCAGCTTCCACTTGTTCTCTCGCCGCTGTCCGGGCCCACATCTCTCGCAAACCCTTCACGACGACGGCCGCCGGGGTTCTTATCGTGCGGGCGAACACCGTTCCGGGAACGCTGAAACGCGTCCACTCAAAGGAAAAATTGGTCACATTGAGCACCAACAGGGCCGCATCCACGCCGTATCCGAGGGGCTTCCCGACCTCGCCTAGAGCACGTAATGAGCATCCTCGAGAACGTCAACTTCCTTCTCAACCTGGAGAGGGGGTGAGGTAGCTTCGAGCACAAGGTCCTCCCCGACCTCGACATCGTTCGATCCTCCTTGAGCAGATCCGTAATAGAGAGCGCACAAATGCATTTGGCGTGTAGCCTAGGGAGGCCGTCTACAATGACCCATAGGAGTATGCGTGACTCCCTGATGGAATACAGTCGCGTGATGGGTCGATGGGGTGGCGGTGACTGAGCAGCAACATAAGCTGTTGGTGCGCAAGAGTGGAAAGTTTAATGAGATTGCGAAGCGCTGGAGCATCATTGAAAATGAGGCTTTCCCCATTATTTGGGCGGCGCGGAACCTCACTTACTTACTCGTCCGTGGTAATGGATTCCATCTCTATCGTGACCACAAGAACCTCATCTACGTCTTTTCTCCCTGAAGAGTCATGTGCGCGGCAGACTGCAACGCTGGGCAATGTCTCTGACTCGTGTTAGCCCAAGCGCAGAATGTCAAGTCAACCTATCCCAAGAAGGAAAAGCCGACTGATCGTAGCAACAGCAAGTCGGGCTCGAAGACTGTGGGCACGAAGCCTATTGGGCGCACACAACGGTGTTGCTAGCAGCACCAGTAGTGGGTCTGGAGCTGGCCCAAGGCTTAACAGAGCACGACAAGCACGACAAGAAGTTTCGCCTCCGAAGACGGGCCGTTGGCACTGCCAATGACGCCATTGGTTGAGGGACTGCCCCACTGCTACTGGCGATGACAAGACACGAACGGAGAACTGAACCGTTCCGGGAGCAACAACAGGTAATCAAACATGGCAGAGCCCGATTCAGAATGTACGATTACGCTCACACATCATATCTACATTAGGCCTTCAAGCAAGCGCAACAGGACGACCCGTTTGAAGCAAACCAACATCGCTGACCCAAAGCTTCCGCGCCCAGGGGATGTCGTCATGACCACGCCATACAAGCTCAATGCAACTGCTGTCAGATCGATGCCAGGCTCTACGGCCTCGCTAAGATCAACATCACATGAAGCTGCAGCATATCGTGCCAAGTGGTGCCCACACATCCATCCGCATGCACACAAGTGTCGTGCATCTCACACGCAGTCATTGAAGCACTCAGCCACTTTGGCGTTTTATCTTGCTAATCATTCTCTCACTCAATCTATGTGTTTCCATTTGACCATTCGATCTGATCGTTCATTTGCTCTTTCTTCTACCGCTAAGGAGGTACCGAACCTGTTCTCTGGATATTTATATCCAGAGTTTTAGGGACGATCCGAGAACCGTCGAGGATCCTATAAAAACATATCTGGACAGCAATGACATTTTCAGAAAACAGATACAATACAAATGTAAAGTGTAACTGACGTAGACACTAATAGCCTCTCATAATATATCCCAAAATGGATGAATGTTGACTGAGGCGGCCTGAAGCGAATTCAAGCAACCTTACGTAAATGTTGATCCAAATTGTCCTGGAACAACATTCAATTGATCCACACCTGTACGTACTCGTCTAGAATCGAATGTTCGCGTTGGCATCACCAGGTGCGGGTCATGTACATCACCAACAATACCTCACGCGTGAGATACAATGCAGTAATACTGAATAACACGGGAAAGTAGTTGCATTGATCAGTGTTAGCGGCAAACAACAAAATGTTCTCTTGAAAAGCAACTATTGATGATCCTGTTCTCAAATATCCAGAGCTTCCCGGGCAAAGCACGGCATTAGTAATGCAAACATCGAAGTTCTCGAACTACGCTTTTCGGGCTTAGCCGGAGTTTTCTATGTTTCTTATAAAGGCGATTGTCCCTTACATAGACATTTTCCCTCTCAGGCCCAGTATTATATCCCCCCGCGGGAGCGGTGGCGGGATGATTTGACCGCGTCTGCGACTTCCGCCCGTTTTTTTCGTGCACTCGCTAAACTTTGTACTGATAAGTTTTCATGAGCAAGCCGGCCCTACACCAGCAGCGAGACGCCGGAGACCAGCAAGACGCCGCCCTGCAGCTAGACGCCGGAGACCAGCAAGACGCCGCCCTGCAGCGAGACGCCGGACACCAGCAAGACGCCGCCCTGCAGCGAGACGCCGGACACCAGCGAGACGCCGCCCTGCAGCGAGACTCCGGACACCAGCAAGACGCCGCCGTGCAGCGAGACGCCACCGTGCAGCGAGACGCCGCCCTGACAGTACTGCTGCCTTCCAGACATTGAGCGCTGAAGGGGTATTTTTGTGTGGACGGATGGCTATGCGCAATACGAGCCCTCGCCTTTCGGAGACCGGTGGAGTTGGGCCGCAGCGTTACTATAGCGGTCATTACCGCTGCCATGGTGTCAACGTCCAAGCATGCTGTGATTATCGCTGCCGTTTTACGTACATCAACGTCGCTCAACCGGGTAGCTGCAACGACAGTCGAGCATTCGAGCAGAGCGCGTTACATGGAGAAATGTCTTCAATGGAAAGTGGGTTTTACTTCATCGGTGACAATGCATACGTGTGCGACACCCACATGCTTACACCATTCACTCGTGCTGAGACTGCGGATGTGCACTATGACGCATACAACTTCTATCTCTCTCAGTTGAGGATTCGGATCGAGATGTCGTTCGGGCTCCTCGCTGGACGGTGGCAGATCTTCGCGAGGCCACTGCTGGTTCCACTACACAAGGTTCCGCGCGTTGTGCAGTCCGCTGCCCGTCTGCACAACTACGTGCAAAAACTGGCGTTACGACGCTAGCGACAACTACGACATTGTTGCTGAATGTACCAGAGAAGGTCTCATCATGCGCCAGGGGAACTCGCTCGTCTCTCTGCTGGTCTACACACCTACAGTCACACTTTGAGTGGGCGAGATTGATCAGAACCGTAACGTAGCTCATCTTGTCGTTCATTTTGGCGCCTTTAGAGCGAACCTTCACGTGGAAGCTCTTGCACGCAGAGCGAAGATCCCTAGCCGTGTGGGCCATCAAGACGTCACGAAGCGAATCATCAGAATCACCCGTCTGAGAAGATCCCACACGTTTCACGATGGCAGCGACCGTCTCGGAGGAAGGCATTTTGCTTGGTATGTAAACTTGCGATGGCTATCAGGTGAATGAATGGATGGTAGGAGAAAAAATTCTAACGAGTCTCTAGAGAGATATCGCAAGTGTCCGAATCCGAATCCAGTCCTGTAATGGCAACAAAAAATAGCCGCCAGTCTTGTTTTTGAAAAGTCGATTCGGATTTTGAATGACGAAGTCCGGAATCGAAGAGCTGGTTCCGGACGCTGAACTTGGTGTACTGAACACAAAAAACTAGCGGTTTCTTTTTGGAGCCCCAGCATTCTCCGAGCACTCTAGTATCGAACGGCTCCAGCCCCAGCAGCACTCGCGCATCGATAGGCTCTAGCCCCAGCAGTCTCTGAGCACGCCCGTATCGACAGGATCCAGCCCCAGCAGTCTCCGAGCACTCCCGTATCGAACGCCTCCAGCCAGCGTCCTGTCTTCGAGGTGCGTATAGATAAGGCATACCTACGCCGTCGATGGGACTAACAACCTATACTCTTTGCTGCGGGTGCTCCTGTAACAGGCTCGTGTAACAAGAGGAGCAACCTCAGTGCAGCAAGGCTGGACACTACTGTGTCCGCTTCTCCGTTTTGGGTTTGCTATTGCTTGCGGTATACGCGGAGATAACTTTGTTGTTACTATTTTATCGCTGTAGATACAAATACTGCACAAAGTCACAGACCCGCAAGAACTGCTGGCTGTACGGACACGCCATACAATAGGGCAGGAAGAAGCAACCCGTCGGCAGGTATGGCGAGATGGGGTATCTGTATGAGGATGACGGACTTTAACATCTCTGTGATGATATGTGATACAGAGCGGCGTCGAGTGTAAAAGTGATAGATAGAGAGTATCGATCTCGATGAGACCGAACGTCCAACAGCAAGTTCTCGGGCTCATCAATACCAAGTACGTTGCAGTTTGTCCTGGTGCAAGTACATCATTACTAACCTTAGTGACATATGCGTGTTTTGCCAGGAGCAGCATGAGTTCTTCTAATATTCAACGTGATGAATTCCAAACTGAGCTGCTCGACTTGCAGTCGGACAATGACCAGCACACTGAGGTTTTGCCAGACAGCGATGCCGCCGCGATGACAGACGAGAGACCAGTGCGGCCTCGCAAAACAAGAAAGCGGTTTGGTCCGGATGAAGACCTGCTGTTGATCAAAGAGGTCAATTGGATTCTACCGTATCG
>KV729660.1:2091-19441 GCA_000500225.2 Phytophthora pinifolia
TTCTAGTCTTCCTCGTCTTGCCCTAGGTGCCGTCGTGAGGTGGGCGCAGTCCCCTGTGTCTCTGCACTGCAGGACGTCGCCTATCTCCCGCTTGATCGGGTTGGTGGTCAATGCCCAATCTCCCACTACCATCGCGCTCATCGCCATCAGTTCTGTCCGAAAATTGAGGATCCCCACGCCGCCATTGAGCACTTTCTGGTCGGCAATAGCCGCCTGAATCCATCCTTGTGGGGGTCGTTCTGGCACCCTGAATGCGGAGCGCCAAACCAAATTCCGGATAGCTTGATCGGCCTGCTTACATAGTTCGTTCGTTGGCCACGCATGGCGAGCCACATACAGCAGTTTCGGCACGATAATGGCAGCCGCAATTTCGGCACGCTGGTGGGGTGTGTTCGTTTTCACCTCCGCCAACTCCAACCGCACCCTGAGAGCAGCGAAGGCCTTGGTCCACGCTTCCTGTACCGTGTTTCCTGATCCGGCGATGTGACCTAGGTACCGCGTGCTTGTCGTCACCGCGACTTCCTCGAGCTCCGCCGGTGCCCCTTTTTCCCGGTGGTCTGCCACCTGATTCGTTTCCATGGCCTCACCAGCGTCTACGTCCCCAGTTGAATTGCCGCTGATTTCTTCACATTCAGTCTGAGCCCGGAGACCGCGGAGAATTCTCTGACGAGCTGTAAAGCTACACTCTGCATCCGACCGCATTTTATGTATATTGCTGTGTCGTCCGCGTACCCTGCAATCTTTAATTCCGCTCGTGCGTATCCTGTGCCCATGGGTATTCCTTGCAATCGTTGATCACGTTCCACAACGTCGTACATGCTATAATGAATAGCAGTGGCGCTAGCGGACAGCCTTGACGTATTCCACTAATGACCTCCAATTTCTCCGGCAGGTGCCCATTAGCTAGAAACTGGACCGTTGTATTCGCATGGATCACTTGTATGATCCTCAGTATTCTCGGCGGGAAGCCCTTCGTAGCCAGCACCTCCATGAGGAAACCTCTGTCTAAAGAATCGTATGCTTTTGCGAAGTCCAGCATCAATACATGGCTGCTGAAAGGTGGTTGTTGCCTCTGCAGATCTGCTTTGCCACCTCAAGCATGTCAATTACCTCGTGGATAGTCCTTCCCGGTACGAAACCACACTGGCGCGAGCTGACCAACTTGTCCTCGTATCGCCTTACTCTCCAAGCCAGTATCCGAGTGAAAATTTTGTAGTCGCTGTTCAGAAGAGCAATCGGCCGATAGGTGAGGGGGTTCGTGTGGTCCCCTTCCTTGCCTATGCTGAAGATGTACGCCTCCAGGAAACTGGCAGGGTGTGTC
This sequence comes from Phytophthora pinifolia, assembly GCA_000500225.2. NCBI lineage: Eukaryota > Oomycota > Peronosporomycetes > Peronosporales > Peronosporaceae > Phytophthora > Phytophthora pinifolia. Next base: position 3,413 of record KV729660.1, read on the forward strand.
CCTCCTGCATGCGCTCATTGAACAGCTTTACCAGTATCGGCACAAGCAGTTCGCTGTGGTCTTTGTACCACTCATTCCCCAGGTTATCCGGACCGCACGCCTTCCCCGTCTTACACGCTGCAATTGCCGCCGCGACCTCCGCCTCCGAGATATGATCGTCAAGATCAGCCAAGTCTACTTTGTTCCAGTTGCTGCTGCATTTAGCTACAAAATGTGCAATCGATGCCTGCTCTTCGGCTGTTCCAGAATATGTTCCCAGCTATCTCTGAGGATGTTGGCTTTGTCTTGCGTATCTCTCTGCCGCACAGTTATCGTTGGGTTTAGCTCCAATATGTTATTGCTGCCGTACTTCGTGCAAATCCGTCGGAAGAACTGTTTTGACGTGGCTTTTGCGCTCCATTGGGCACTGGCCACCAATACCCTCCGCTTTATTGTCCTTCTTGTGTTCTGCACCTGGAGCAAGGCTGCCAACAAGCTCCTCCTCTCCTCCTCTTGTCCGTCTTCTTTACCGAACTTCAACAGACTCGCTTTGATTCTTTTGATTTTCTGGCGCCATCCCTGCGTAGCCCGTTGCCGTACTTCCTTTGTGAGTTTCTTCATCTGACTCTTGATGTCGATCTTGACAAGACCCCACCTTGCCGCTATATCCCCAGCCTCGCTAGCGTCCATCCTCTGCTTGAACTCCTTCAGCCTCTCGATGTTGAGACTGCGTGTGGCCGCCTGTGCGAGCGCGGGTGGCGGGTAAACTTTGGGTCTCATCTTCACTCGTATGATTCCGTCCGGAGAGTGGAGTTCAAGAGTTACAGCTCTGTGATCGGATTTGCACGCAGCATCCTCTGTATCTACCCCGCGCACGAACCGACCGCATCCTGCACTCACGTACATCCTATCAATCCGCGATGAACCTCGCTCACCTCGACTACTCTTATCAAAATGGGTGTGGTGAACTTCGGCATATTCCGCCAAAGCCGCTTCTGTCTGAGCTTGAGGCACCAGATAGGCTCCTGCATCAAGCAGGTTCCACTTCTCCACTAACCTCAGCAGTTCCTTAGCCCCAATGTCCACCACAGTAGTCCCTCCACATCTGTCACTGTTCCTTTGCAGAACACAATTGAATCCCCTACACAAACGATGCCACAATGCTGTGGCATTTCAATATCCATCAGCTTCCGGAAGAACTGCACTTGGACCGCTCCGTTCGACGGGGCGTATATATTGATGAACACAATACGCCTTCCCGCCAGTTCCCCAGTGGTCATTATGAGATGTTCACTCCACTGTTCGCGTTTCCAGGCTTTCAACTGATGAAAGGCAGTGTCCACTGAGTCGATGAGGGCGTCGATACCCTTCCTGGGTATGTAATACTGGAGCGTCTGCATCGAATTGAAGACACCCAGGTCAAGGGCGTTGAGGTCGGGCGAATTGGGCGCTTGACACAGCAGTCGAATGTTCCACCCACCTTCTTGCCCGGCTTCGACGATGTCCTCATCACAAGGGGACACATGCGGCTTCGCATTATCCTGCTGGACGAGAATGATCTGATGGCGGTCCTTGCTTGGCCACTAGGCCTTGATTGCTGGAAATACTTTGCGGAGCAAGTACTCCCTGTACACGTCACGATTGACTGTGTCGATGTTACGAGTGCAAACAGTTCCTTTCGCTCTGCTCTTGCTCTTCCATTTGGCTTCGTACTTCTCAGTAAAAGACCAGATACCAATCTTGCCATCCCATTGCTTTTTTCGGTGAAAGTCGTATCTGTATTCAATATCAAAGGTTAGTGATTTAAAAAAACACCCTATATATAGACTTACCGAGGTCGTGCCAATGCAGCCAGGAACATCGTCTTCGGTATGAACCGCTTGCTCTTCCAGACTCGGGGTGGAGGCTCCTCGCCATCTAGCACGAGGTACGAACGCTTGTCACGGTCTGAGTAAAACCATTTTTCATCAACATGCACAATGTTGTGCATAGGTTCGAAGTCCAGCGTCCTGTCATCGATAAACGACAGCGCATGTTCGACACGCCTGAGCTTGTTCTCTGGCGTCAACGCCGGCTTGATGAAGGTGGTGCGGCGCTTGAGCATGCCTTCCTTCACAGCTTGCCTCACCAGGTGCCTGGAAGCTCCAGCCATAGTTGCTGCCCGTCTTTCGACAGCTCTATCCTCGATGGGGACTTGGGCCAGCTTTTCGCGAACTTCATCACGATCCTTCCGCTTTCTGCCGCAGTGTTTCTGAATCCTGCTCTTCCATTCGCCTCCTACGACCCCTCCCTCGACCGCAGCAATGTAGCGCTTCCATATAGTGCTGATAGTTGTCGGATCACGCCTCACTCCCGATGCCACTTTTGCGAACACTCCACGAGGTAATTTGCCATTGTTACTGATCTTGAGGAGCCCGTCGATGATGGTTTTGCGTTCGACATCGGATAGGTTGCGCTTTGGCATGTTTTTGCCGGCAGATACGTAGTAGAGCAGGCGTGGCGGGTGTTACCCTGATGAAAGTCTGGAAGTGATAGTGCGGAAAATGGGATAGCTTCTGCTGGCGAGCTTCGTTTGGCGCGAAACGGGTGGCGTTCGAAAGCGGAGAGGTTGCGCTTTCATTTTCGCCAATCCAGCGATACATAAGGCAGAAATGAAGCTATTGGTCAAAACATCTGTTTCCGGTGATCATTTCCAACCAGAGGAAGTACTAGACAGGTCCCTCTTGGAGGCCTCAATTTCTTGTCGTTGCACGAACGCAGCTTCTGGACCCGCTGTGATCTGAGCCAACACTGCATGCATCGGCATGTTGTCGTAAAAGCGCTGCCCCGGGAGAAGATGCGCGATAAGCGGGTACTCCAATGCCATGAATATGTCTTCAAAACACGCGAATTCTCCTGGTTCCATGGACTGCTTGAGAAAAGGTGGCACCATGGGTACCTCGATGTCATGATTGAGAATCATTTCCACGGCTCTGACCTCGTCCTCTGTTCGCTGCGCAGTTTCGTTACTGGCTCCGCTGGTTGCATGCACAGCTGACGAAGTCTCTCTTGCTCACTCTGGTAAAGTGTCGCCAACTTCGTTCTCGTAGCTGGCTGTACTGCTTCCAAAAATGACCTATTACTGCCGTCTTTGCCCGTCTCGCTCGTTACGTCCTGCGATTCCAGATTGAAGAACCGCAGGCGCTCCTCGACCTCCCGCTACGTGGCTTGCTCCGACAATATCCATTCCGTCATGAGGTACACGCGATTCTGGTGTGGTGCTCTCTATTGTCCACGTCCCACGTGCTGATGAGCCCCTGGTACCGTTCTTGCTTCCACCGCGGTGCTACGTCTTGCCAGTCACGGCTCAGCTCCGCGTCTCCCTTTTTCTTGCGCGCCTCAGCCGAATACTTGCTGAGGTAGGCCTCTCTGCGTCTCTCCTTGGCTAGCTCTGCTAGCATTACTACCATCTGCATTACGTAGGCCGGTGCAGCGTGGTTTAGCAGGTATTTCTTGAGTTGCTCGAAGACCACTCGTCCTGATCCATCGTCCACCCCTGCGGTCTTCTCCCCCTCCTTGCCGGGTAGGAACTCCCTCTGACGCTGGGTCGAGCCTGCCTTCGTGGGTATGAACTTCCTTTGGTTCTGTCCCGATGCCTTCGTATCGACATCCTGCCGGGTCTGCACCACCCGTTCCTTCGTGCGCTTATCTCTCTTCGGCTCCCCTGCCATGGTCCACTCACCTTGGTCCATGTGAGAGTGCGTTTCCTTTTCCCATCAACAGATGGCGCTTCCTCCAGATAATCTGTCGAAGCTGCTCGATCTCTTCAGGCGTATTCACTTCGGGATTCCCCCACTTGGATATCTTCGATCGCTACTTCTTGCGTCGAGCTCGATATCTCGGGTGGCATAGCCATGTGCTGCCCAACATCCTCAGCAAACAAGTCACCAGTAACCTGCTGCTTCTTCCGGCTCTTCTTCCACTGACATTGAAGGGTTATCGATCTCGATCTCGGATTTTATCGCCACTTCCTGCATCCGAGCTTCCGATCATGTACGACCTTCTCGTGATGGGATCGGCTCACCGCGGAATGCAAATTCATCAGTTTCGACATGATCGTGACTGACCCTGTCGCTTTCGTCATCATTCGACGACCTCGGCGCGGACACTTCAGCTACCGCTCCGTTCTCCGCCCGACTCAAGATCTTTGATGGCGTCGGGTAGATCGGTCAGCGGTCCGGTATAAACTTCAGTCGAATTCGGGTCTACTTTCGTCTCCGTCGTCGCTTCAAGCGCCAAGTCCTGCCATTCGGCATACCGACGTGACCCGACTGAGACAAACCCATATCTGGTTAATCGAGAGGCGATATGCCACACATAACTTATGTATGGCACCTACCTTGTGTGGTATGTAACACCGTTACACCTTCCCCCACCAGACTGAGGACACCACATGTCCTCACTCGTCATTGCAACCGGGGTGCTGTTCAACCAAACACGTGTTTCGCTAGGTCACTAGCTACCACCCTAGCTCGAGAACTTCCCAGGTTCATGAGCGGGCACACAACGTGACCAAGCTAATGACTCACAGTCTAAAACGGGCGTGTACTGGCCCGTAACATTCACGAGCCGTACCCTGAAGACGAACGAGATGAACTTCGGGGTCGTCGACAAAGAAGTTTTGGCGCTTCTCCGGATCTTAGACATCTGATATACGTCTCTGGCTGGCCGATCAATCCGAGTGCTGACACGACACTCGACCCTGGCATGGCTGTTGCAGTCTTCGGGCTTCAACGGGCGGCTTGGTCGATTGGCTGCGCTCTTGTCGAGTTGGTCGCTAGATATCAGGAAGTGCGAGAAGTACGAGGACGAGATCTTGGGGACTCTCGCAGCTAGCATCACACCTCGCGAAGAAGTTGATGAGATCCTCGCAGCGATCGCACCCAAGAAGCAACCGCGACATACGATCTCTATGCCTCCACCAACAGTCGAGGCAGGCGAAGAACTGCTCGCCGTCAGCTCCGATGGATCAGCCAGAGTGAAACGGAAGGCAGGGGCGTATGGCGCCATCGTATGGAGGCTTCCTGACTGGTCGATCGTAGCGGCACTCACCGACCTAACCGTCAATGGGTCCGAATACCGAGGACTGTTGCTGTGCTTCGATCTCTTGGAGACGTTGGACAGGGGACGGCTGATCGTATGCGGAGATTCCAACCTGATCATCAGGCAGATGCGAGGCGAGATCGACTGCAAGGCGCCTGGATTGCAACTCTTACGACAGAAGCGTTCGAAACGTTGAAGGCTTGGCCGACTCATGAATTCCTGCATATGAAGAGAGACTGGAATCAGAGTGCAGACCGGTTAGCCAGCACAGCGTTACAGAGCGAGGCAGGGAAGATCGTTACCTTGGAAGGCGAACTGGAAGATTTGGCCACCCTCAACCGGCTGGACGAAGTACTGATGCCGAAGCAGACCGCGATCCAAGTAACCATAGTCACCAGATCAGCGCGACGGAGAAGGCAGCCTGCTGGAGTCTTACAAGAGGCACTGGTACAACGTATGATGATCGACCGTATCCGACAAGCTCAATACGAAGAAGTGTGGATCGTGAATTTGAAGGCGTACCTGAAGGGAGTTTGACGGCAGATGAAGCGAAGTCGTGTGCGAAGATCGCTGAGGATTACGGTGTGAATGCTGATCTGCTGTTCTACTGCCCAATGTCTGGGCGACGGAATGCCGATCGAGACCGGATCGCGATGTTAGTGGTGCCAGATAATTTACAACAAGATTTCTTGCACCATTACCATGCCAGGACACCAAGGGATCGGCAGGACGTACCAGCGCATAAGATCGCATTTCCATTGGAGAGGCTAATTCCGCAGTGTCCAGCGCTATGTCGGAGAACGCACAGACTGTGAGACCGGGGAGAATCGCCCATCAACACAGGACGAATCGCCAGGGAACGTGCAAGCCACGTACCCATTCCAGATCGTGGCCATGGACCACATACCGTCTTTGCCGAAGTCATTCAAAGGAAACAAGGAGCTGCTCTTGTGGGTCGATGTACGTGATTGCAAAAGCAAGCGGATCGCGAACAGCCCAGACGGTCGCGGAGAATTATGAAGAATGCGTGTTCCGTCTTCGGAGCCAGTGAGGCCATCCGGCACGACCGGGAGCCTGGTTTTATGTCCGTGCGTTTAGACGGATGGTTGGACAAAACCAGAAGGCGACAATGGCTTATCGGCCACAAGCCAATGGGACGGCTGAACGCATGGTGCAGACGCTGACGAGAGCCGTGAAAATGTATAGCGCAGACGTAAATCAGAAGGACTTGGACGAGCACGCAGAGCGTCTCACTTTCGCGCTCAATACGGCCCAAGATCGGACGAGAGACGATACTCCATTCTATCTGGTCCACGGCTGGGATCCCCGCTCGACACTGGAAGCGTCGTTGCCGGTGGGAAGCACGCGGAGGCGAGATCGCAACCGGAGATATCATGTGCAAGCTTAATACCGCCGCGCTAGAGAAACGGTCAATGAACATCTCCGAGCAGCGATACAAGCCAGAGCTGATGAGCACAACGAAGGCATTCGATCGCATCAGATCGAGGAAGGTATGCAAGTGTGGCTCTACTTAGATCGCGTCAAGGAAGGCTACGCCAGGAAGATTGCCCACATGTGGCATGGGCCGTTCAGGGTTGCAGAGATGATGGGCGAACACGCTGCGCGTTTGGAGATCGCTGGTACAGAATATCGTCTGTTCCCGATCGTGCATCTATCAAAGATGAAGCCGGTCAACCAGTTTCCGGATCGCCCACGCCTCACACTGGCGATAAACGAAGCGGATAGCTTCGATTTCGATGAGGCTCTGCTGCCGGAAGATAGCTGGGAGGGTGCTCTTGGCGAGGGCGAATATGAAGTGCAAGATCGTGGATGTGCGATCAGGCCGACGTACGAGGTACGACAGATCTTTACGTGAGTTTCAAGTTTACTGGAAGGGGCACTCCGATCCGTCATGGGTGGACGAGGCGGACCTAAACTGCGGAGGATTGCTGCAAGAGTTAGAGCGGGATCGGGTGAACCACAACCGCTTCGGAGTCATGCAGTCGCATGAGGAAGGAGTGAAGGAGGCGTAGCAGAAGGTGGCTACGCTTGAAGTGGTGTGAAAACGTGCAGGGAAGCTGCACGGTATGGTGGAGGTGGTGTGTGTAAAATTGCGTGAGGACCGGGCAGGAAGCCCCGCTTGGAGAAGGAATTACCTCCAGATCGACAGATTGAAGAACACAATGACCAAGAATGAGCAAGATTAGCTGACCTCCGCAGGCACGAACTTGTTGGCGAGGCGATCCATGGGTGACCCAAGATGGCGCTGCGGTATCGATGTGATCCACTGCTTCGAGAGCGGAAAGAAGATCGGAGGGATGACGCATGCAGCCGAGGCCAGGGTACCAGACGCTCTCACCTTTCTGATGATACAGCAGGAACACCAGGAGGCGCTGGATTGGCGTCCTCGGCCGAAGATTGCATGGCGAGATGGTGGTCGAGTGATAGATCGCCTGTATACAGAAATATAAGTGCGCAAGTTAGTGTCGAGAGCGGAAAGAAGATCGGAGTGGGGACGCATGCAGCCGAGGCCAGGGTACCAGACGCTCTCACCTTTCCGAAGATACAGCAGGAACACCAGGAGGCGCTGGATCGGCGTCCTCGGCCGATTGAACGATCGCCTACATGCAGAACAAATGCGCAAGCTAATGACTAGATGACCAAGCGCAAGTCGGTGCCCCGGGAGCAGTCGCTGTACGACAGCCCCCGAGGCAGGGGACAGTTGTGGTGAAGCACTTACCGAGCAAATGAGGGGCAGACGCAGAATGAAGAATGACTGGCGAAGAACAATCGGAGAGTGACAGTTGGAGGCCAGAGTGATGGAGATCGACGGAATTGGAGTACGCCGTACCAAGAAGATTGGATCGATATGGTACCATCATTCTGACACACTAGTAATCAGCCCGACAGATACCATCATTCTAGGGCGAGAGATTACGTGATCCGAAAGAGATGGGTGCATCGATCTGGTTGATCCGCGATCTGGCGATTATGGATACATCGATCTGGTCGATCCGCGATCGGATGGATACAAAGGTGCGATCTTATCGATACGGGCACCGCGATCTTGGTACAGATGAAGATCTTCGGGAGCCAGTGCGTAAATCAGGTGATGTGCAAGTACGACAGAGGGAGTGATAGCATAAATCAGGTGATGTGCAAACATGGCGAAGGGAGTAGGAGCATAGGATTGGCATTTTGATTGAATATAGTTCGAGATTTACCTTCTAAGCCACAAGCGATCTTCTCCATTCTGGGCGGGAACTACATTGGACCACCGACGCACGAGAACCGCTTAAGCCTAAGAAGAACCACGCAGACACCTGGATCGCTTGGCCAGGCTGTGCAGCAGACTCAACTCACGACAAGATCCCGCCAAGAGGAGGCGACAAGCAACTGGAAAGGATTACAACACCCCCCAAGGACAACCCCCGCCGCGATCAAGCGATCACAAGTCCCGATCTGCGACAGAACCAGATAGCTGTGCGCGTCCTCAAGTTGTGCCTGCCGCCGACGCTTCAGCAAGATCGGCGCATCGTCTCCTGTGTCCATGTGATGCTGGTTGTTGAGCACAGTCGCGGGAGGTTAGTCACCGACACTGGATGTCACCCTACGGTACACACGAAGCAGCTTCGTCATCAAGGCCTTGTCTGCTGCATCCTTCGCGCCAATCTGTACGTCTTCCTCATTATCCAACGGCGTCTCGCCGTCACCCAGGTCGTCCAGTCAGCTCCAAATCCTCTGCTTGCTCAATCCGCCGCCCACCGACAGGATCGTCATATCCTCGTCCAACGGAATCCACCTGCCGAGCTCCTTCTTGTTGGGGAGTCGAGCGGGAACGTTGTTGCCATTGATAGCGGGGACCCTCCTCGAGCAGTAGTCACCGTGGTCGACAACATCGCTGATCCAACCTTCTTCATAGGTGCGAAGATGCCCTGTACGCCGTCTCTAGCTGGCAACGCTACTTCGATCGGCGTCACCGCGCTAGCCATCAACTGGGGCTTGCTCGTCACTCGCACTGCTGCCACCAGACTCGCCGTATGTCCTAAAGGGGATGACAACAGCACGTCCTTCTTCCCGATAGCGCACTTCACCCTTGCTAAAGTCCATAACGGCGCCTCTCGCCTTCATGAAATCGACCCCCTGCAGGAATTCATCCGTACCCCATCGACTACACAGGCCTCGACGCTCACCTGCTCACCAAACACCGTGTTCATCTGGGACCGCCAGACGCCAATCACATCTAACAGGAGCCCACCGATGTCTTCGACGTAGTCCACCGGGCTGGGGCAGTCGACTCGATTCCCGTACTGCATCCATTCGGTCCCGGCGATCGTATAACGAGCACAGCTATCCAGCTTTATCTCACGCCAGCCTCCAGCAATCTCCCCGCGGCCCATCGTTGGCTTCTACGTGCTCCACTGGGTCAGCCACGTCCTTCACCGGCACGACATCAACTCGTCGTCGACGTTGCACCAAACTGGCACACACGACTTCTCCATCGCGGGTCTGCTGCTATCGTCGCTCACTCAGCTGCTGCATCGCTACTTTGGCTTGCCGCGCTCGCTCAACCTGATGTGACTCGATCGCGAGCCGCTGTTTCATCTCGTCGTCGCTTTGCCAACACCCTCCTCCATCGCTCTCGTTTGGCGCGCTTGTGAGCTCATCGGCGTGTTAGTCGGGCCTTCGCGATCCTCGCTGCTTCTTCATCTGCTGCCGCTGGGGTTATCTCGTCTCCTCGTGTGGCGTCATCAGGGCTCAAGGTCAGCTCCGTGGTCGTGTTGGTCGTCGGCTCAGGTACTTGGCAGCCCGACCCATCACCACATTCAGCGGCGGCGTCCACTACAGCAGCAGCAACTCCTTCATCTCGTCTTCCTGGTTCTCGTTCCTTCGTCTCCGATCGCACGTACCGCGCGCCCACCAACGCTGTTCGTACGGTGGCTACGTAGATCGCTGCTCGGGCTCCATCTCGTGCGGCTGCGTCAACCTTCATCTCCTTTAGTAACGTGTCGACATCATTCCTCTGATGATTGGGGTCCTTCTGCTGTGACCACCATCCTCGCGAGGCGGCTCCTGCGCGTCGACGTCTCTCGTCTCGGCGTGTTCCACTTGAATTTCTGCGGAACGGGGAATGCTGTGGTTCCCTGGACGTCGTACCTCCATTACTACGCCCGGTGCTCCCCTTTCCGCCGGCTTCTGCTTGGGCACCCGCGTCTTCAAATACTCGTCATTCCTGGTCTTGGCCTCGGCGTCGGGGCACTCCTTTGCCATGTGTCCGGACTGGTGACATGCGTAACATCGGACATCATTAGGGCACTCAGTGATACGTCACCCCACCGGAAGCATCGCTGATTCCCGACGGCTGACGGCCCATCCGGCACAGACGGTGACTGGCTGCTTGGCTTCTCTGGCGCCGACATCTGCTTCACCGCCGTCTTAAACTACTTCTTCTGAGGCTTCAACTCGTATTCGCTGTCGCTGAACTCGATAGCTTCTGTTCTCTATCGTTTTGGCGTTGTCTTGCCCGCGGCTCCTCTGGGATCAATAGCGTCTCGCGAGGCAGCTGCTCGTTTTCGTTCCGCCGTACCAGTACTTCCGATTACATCAGGGTTATCCCACTTGCCAGAGACCTTGTTATAAATTCCCTGCGGGTTGGTGAACATCGCCACATGCTCCACCCCCACCTGCTCGATTCGTCGGTACCGCACTGCTGATTCATGGGATGATAGTTGTGGGGCCCATGGTCCCTTCCATCGGGACGATGTGTCTGCTCGGTGCTGTCGCCCAGGGCTGCCCGTGTTGATCATTCCTTGGGCAACATTCTCCATCGGATCGTCAATCTTAGTAGCCTTGCGCACAGCGACCTCGAGTGTGCGCGGCTTCGGATGTTGCTTGCGTGTCGTCTTATCCAGCCATCTGTAGAACTGCGCCAACAGAATGCGGTCCCGCACGCGATTCAGCCCAATGACGTCTCGTAGGCCGGCTGCTAATCTGCCTTCGTCTCTCCCGGCATCATGAGTCGCATGCTAACGCGTCACTCTGCGGGCGACTTGTCGAGTTTCTACCCATATCGTCGGAGGAGCGCCTTCTTCAGTTTCTTCCACGTCTTGTCGAGGTCAGACATGCGCCTATTGATGTCGACCCACCAACTAGCTGCATTATCCAGAAGCTTAATGCCCAAGATGAAGTAAAGCTCGCGCTCTGACCACTTCCCGCGTCCCGATAACTCTGGTCCCTTCAACGCCGGATCGACCTGATCAATCCACGTCGACACCGGCATATCTGGAGACGGCGTGAACGTCGGCAGATCCAGGTCCTTCACGTTCTTGCGCCTCAGACGGCTGCCCTCTCGAGGTCCCACGCGAAGCCTCACTCTCGTCTTCGTCAGGGCTGCTCTCCTCGGACTCATTGGGGCTGCTGCTGGAAGACTCACTGCTGCTGCTGCTGACGACGACCTACCTCCGGAAGCACCTCCACTGTTGCCACCGTCGCCACCGTTGTCGTACCCTCCGCTGTTACCGTCCGCTGCCGAGCTCCTTGTTGCGAATCTCGTCTCGACAATGCCTCAGTTCTCGTCGTCGGTGACAGTCGTTGTCGTCGTCTGCGTGACTCGCCCAAACTCCTCGGCGCCCGACTGTGTCTTGTTACACTACCCGTGGTCGATTCCGGCGCATTACGTAGTACTTGCTCATTGCCCCGCGTTGGTGGCTGCAGATTCCCTAAGCTGCTGCAACGCCGTCGCCATCGCGGCCATGCTCGTCTCCAACATGCTAGAAGCTTCATTGTTGTTGGGCGGACTTTCCCCGTGTTCACTTTCCATATTGTCGTTGTCGTCGTGGGCCACATTGCCAGCATCCACGTCCCCAGCATTATCATCGGGATCATTATGTCCAAAGGCCGGTACTAGTGTTGCCGATATCCCATCAAACTTCGGTGAACTCGGGAGTTATCCGTTCCCCCCATCCTCTGCCTCAGCGCGCGTTCGAACGGGCTCAGCCTGTCCCTCATCATCATCGTCATCGTTGTCAGAAGGGGAGGTGAAACGCGGGCTCCTTCATGTTGTTCGAGCCGGCTTACTCAACTTCGTCCTCATGTTACCGGTCGTTATCTTCTCGAGTCGGAGACTTCGTCGTTTGTTCCGCAGGTCTCGTATCGCCAGCCTGTTAGCGGGATCATATGCTCCCGTGCTGCGTGCGGTGGGTCGCTCCAGTAGTCCGTCCCCGCACAACACTGAATGCCTAAAAACTGTCGGGCCACTGCAAAGTAGCCGGGTTTCTTGCGCCCTATTTATCAACTTCTGCTCGTCCACTCTTCTGTTCGTCAGAATCTCTGCTCTTCCTCTGCTTCCTCAGCTCAAGCTTCTGCTCGTCGGCAACTGCTCTTCTGGTAGTCGGTCTGTCCGCGCTGCTGCTGCTCAACTTGTGCCTCAGCCCGCAGATTCTCGAATGGGCCCAGTACTGCGCCCTCGCGGGCCTCGAATCCTGGCCCACTTCGGCGCCTCAGCTACAAGCGACCCTTCACGATAGATCCTCTCTACATGCGAACCTCGGGATCCACTGCCAGCCGCACGTCGCCCTGGTACTTCAACGTGTCGTACGGCCACTTCGATCTTACTTCTGCTACTTCGTTCCCTGCACCGCCGCTGGTTGCTCTACTTCGAACGCCCGCTTCGTCACTCTCGTCCTGTCGGCTGCTGACTTCGTCACGGCCACTCGCAGGAAACTCGGCATTGCAGTCAGGCCTGCTACAGTGTATATCGTTTCAGTCGGGCGTGTGATGCGAGGTGGCGCCCACCGAGTGATTCGTTCGCATTGCTTAGTGTTTGACGCTATACCTCGACCGGCCGCTACGCTACTGCCGATCCCTGTTGACAGCATCTCGACTTATCGCGTCGTGCTGGCTGGTCCGTTTACGACGGAGCCACAAACGTGTGGCCGGCAGATGCACCACGTGCGCCGCGAAGTTGTCGATGGCGTTCTCAGTTTTGATCGGCGGCATAACGTGCTCTACGATGGTGTTGCTGTTGATATCTCAGAACTTCCAACTGATACCGTCGCCGACATATTGATTATCGAACAAGCCGATGCCGACGTTGAGACTGCAGAGATCAATGCTGAGCACGTCTGAGTCGGCGACGTACCAGAGAACGACGCGTCCACTGTTGAGGCCCTGGACACTTGCGTCGCCGCGTACGTCTTCGCCGCTTCCTCTCTAGACAGCAAGTCCGAGGATCCCGAAAGGTGTCGACTCTGGACGATAGCCGTCTACGGATTGGTCCGGGTGAAGAATTGTCTTCCGGGGTCGTCGAAGTTTCAGCAACCTGAACAGACTCGCCTTCCGGGACCGGCGGCAGCATATCGACTTGAGCGGCGGTTTCTCTTCCGCTTCCAGGTCGGCAAAGGTTCTTCACCTTGAACGGGCAAAGTGTAGGAGTCCGAAACTCGACTCTTCGTCCGGGACATTTCCACGTCGGCGTCTCCCTCAGACGCCTTGGCGGGCTCGTCCAGACCGGAGTTGCCCTCATCGGCTTGGTGCGCTTCATCTTGAACGGGGGCTGGAGGGTCCGGACCCGATTTCTAAGGGCCGCATTCTTCTTCTCCGCCTTCACCTACTTGGCAGCCTTCAGGCTCTCTTCCAGGCTCAGCGTTTCTTCAGTCGGCAGCCCTTGACTCCGACGCGATACCCGCGTCGCCTCCCCTCGACCGCGTCCTCCGCGACCTCCTTCTCGCTGTCTCCTCCTCTTCCAGCAGTCATAGAAACGTCTGTTAGGAGGTTAGTACAGCTCACTTCTAAACTTTTACAAATACAAACAACTTTCGATGAAATCCAGGAACTCAAATCCGGGCACGCGCACCAGCTGTGGCGAGGTGGGTGAACGCTTTTTGGTCGCCCAGGTGTATAGTGGCACGTGCGGAGTCCGGACGGAAGTTGCGTTCGAGAACTTACTTCCGGGATGGACAAATCCAGACGGAAACTCCCAACCGAGATTGGCGTGTGTCCCTTGTGTGGCCCGTTTACCTTCGGGTTCTTGAGATGCACCGAGAACGAGTTGTCGTTCGAGTTTCGGTCTTGAGTGGGAGTCTGGACGTAACCAACCTTAGACGTAGCCTCCACAACCCAGATAACCAAATACAATACAGAGTTATATACACACAACCGTCACTTATTCTTATAGATGATTGGACGATGGGTCTGAACACCAGTCTACTTGGATCGCCCTTCCGGGATAATGGTCAGTCCCGGACGATCGTTCTCACATGCACCACCTCCCAAAAGTTAGGGGAGAGTTCGAACAATGTACAATCCTACCACACAATAGCACTCTCGGTCAAACTTCCAGGCTGTGGCTACTCAAACCAAACCAAAAGACAAGTAATATGAAATGCGGGACCCCTAATGGAAGTACAGCCGCAAGCAGAACACGAAACAGGGAGAACCCTGACTCGGCTTGAATGCAGATGGGAGTTCCTCGCTTGGACGTAACGCCAAGAGGCCTTCACGCGCGCGTCGCTCTTGTGGTCTTTGCCGGGGACTTACGCAGTGGATGGGAAAACGAACTCTGTGTGATTTTATGTTTGCTATCTGTTTGCTATCTGGTGTGGGTACATGGGTCTGCTAGGGACACGCGCACCCGAGTTATCTTGATCTTTGTATGGCCGGCTCGTCAGTGACGTTCTGTGTCACACGCTGCATTCCGCTTTAAACCCTCAGAGCGTCCCGGGTCCGTCGTCGCATTTTGGACATATAACTCATCGCTACGAGCACCCTCCCACCTTGCACAGTGACAGCCAGCGCTCGGAGAATGCCTTGCGAAGCGAGGAACGGCGCAAAACATAGGATGATCGCTGTTGCCGGTGGAGGGAGGAACGTGGGTCTTCGCGCCTGTTCGAATCTTTAGGTATAGATATTTTTCTAGATTTTCGTCCGAGTGTAGGTGTCCCGACTGGTTCTCCATGCATTAACGAACCTGACTTCCCCACTCTGGGCTCTTCCATCCGACCCGATAAAAAATCTTGCGATGGTTTTGGACTGACGTTTTCGTGCGGCCGCGATAAACCCCGACCATAACCGCATAAAACGGTGAGGTGCATTAAACCCTTTTATAGGGGTTTTGGAAGGCACCCATTAGAAAACCATCAACACTACTCAGGGTATACAAAATGGATACCGCTTGGAGGCCTCGGAGTCCCAAATGGTAAACTCGTCGATGTTCTCAATTCAACGCTGTCGTTACAGACTCCTCATCACGCGAAAGCCACTTTCGGCAAAACAGGTTGCCATAGTGTAATGGGCCCTCCAATTACATAAGTAGGTAGATATCCCTCAGGATTATTACATAAGTAGGCAGAACAGCACACGGCTAGCGTGTGCTGTCGTGGCGCTCTCTGATTGGTTGATAATGGGTAGCCAGACCCAATTACAACCAATCAGGAGGCATTCCACATTGAGTGGCCAGTGTTAGGTATCGGGCGACCACCCGGGACCTAATACTAAAACAGAGTTACATTTTCCCCAGACTTAAGACTTGTGCTCAGTGGCCTGAGCTTCGGTATCGCTTCCTTATCGCTCCGTGTAAGCTAGTGACGGTAATCACATAGCCCGTTACACCTGGTAGTACTTTGTAGTCCTTCCAACGACCAAGTCCAAGATGAGCCAAGCCATGTCGTCTGGTCCCCCGGGAGAGTCCCGTGGTCATGAATCTTTTCCCTACCTCACACGTGTCGAGTGGGAAGCTCTCCACCGCCTCGCGGTGGTGTCCGGAGAGTCTGTTGTCACGTCGCTGCTGAGCTCAGCGACGCCCGATCAACAACGACAAGCTGCCCAAGAATTCATGGAACGCGAGCTCGCCGATGCAAAACGACGAGCACTAACTCCCTCGCGTCCGTCCAAGCACGATGCCGTGAAGATGGAGACCTCGAGCTACTCCGGCGTTGGCCAAGACCGACTCCCGCTGAATCGCTGGTTTCG
>KV729688.1:314-12664 GCA_000500225.2 Phytophthora pinifolia
GGTATTATTTAACGTGGTCCTCCTTGGGGCACGGGTCTGTGGGGTGAGTCCCAGACGCACTGAGGCGAAGACGGGGCCGCGTGAATTTGACGGCTCTTGTGTGACGCTTGTGGCCCTTGGAACAAGGGAGACTCTGGACTTGTGCAGAACAAAGAGAATTCGGGACTGAGCCTTACCTATCCTCTCCTACAATCCTATCCATACGATCTTCCTTTTCCCACGCCTAACCCTAAACCGTCGTGTCCCTCGCCGTATCTTCAACCTGACTTCTTCCATCGCCACAACTTCAACCTGATTCCTTCTAGATTTCCCAGATCGGGACTCCTAGATCGGGGCCACCAGATCGGGCACCTAGACGGGGCATCCATAGTGACCGGTCACTCTTCTTCGACCGACTCAGAATCAGATTGCGGCCCGTTCCCATCGTCTTGTTGAACATTCCGCGTCTTGGCTCGCGTGTCGTTTGCCGTCGGTCGGGGTCGCTCTCTGTCTTTCCCAGGCCACTCCACCACACTTTCCCGAAGGCTTCGCAACGAAGCGCCTTAGTTTCCCGAGTGCAAATGCCAGATCCGGTCTTGTGCTCGTAGCCGGGTACATCAGCATGCCGACCGCTTCACGGTAAGGGAAGCTGGTGTCATATACCTCATTCGCTGCCCAGCGGAGCAAGACAGACATTCACCTCCATCGGATTGCCCACCGAGTGCGAGCAAGCCATAATCTCACGAGTGTGTTGCCCTGTCGAATCGTGATTCTCTCCGGTGTCTGTCCACCTCGACACCCAGGTACGACGTCAAGAGGCCATGGTCCTTAATGCCGTAGCTCCTGGAACAAGTTGACCTTGAACCCTTAATTGTTCGTTGCAACCAGGATGTCATCCACATAGACAAGCACATACACTATCGTCTCCCCTCAAAGCTGTAGTAGAGGCAAGATTCAGTCAAAGATCGGAGGTAGCCGTGGTCGACAAACCATTGATTGATCTCGTGTTCCATTCCCTTCCGGATTGACGTAACCCGTACAACGCCTTCAGCGCGATGTACACGCGGTCGTTCACAATGCATGGATAGCCCTTAATCGAACGCAGATACTGTCGAATTGCAAGTCGAGCGTTCAAGTACGCTTTCTTTATATCTCCACCGTACATGTCAGAGGATGCAAGTTCCACTTTTCGTTTTGTCATCGGCGAGGAGAGTGAGAAGGACAACGGTGACACCTTGGAAGAAGGTGATGGCACCGGTGTGGTTGATACACTTGACGCTAGTGTGATGATGCCGAAACTGAAGACAGGTAAACGCGGTCACCGTGATGAAACGCGCTCGGAAGAAGGGCGCGTGGAGCAAGATGCTGCAAAGCGAAGCGGACGCGCACGAGTACCATGAGCGCAGACGTCCCCGTTACTTGGTTGACTATATCACGAATGTGACGCTGAGCAACTCGCGTATCTTGGACAGGAATGGCAGACCGATCCGCGCGAGTAAAGTTAAATTCCTCGGAATCACCGTGAAGCCATGCGCTTCAGGTAGAAAGACTGTAAGATGGCCGAGATGGAGGAGCTGGCAGCTCGTTAAACCAAGGGTGACATCGAGGAGATATTTGCAGATGAGATACCAGCTGATGCCAAAGCAGAAAATACGATGTGGGTCTACGCGATACCAGGGGTTTATTATCCGCTTCAAGGCACGTGTTGTTGCGCTGGGAAACTACCAGCGACATGGCATCGACTCTGTCGAGACGTTCTCACCGGTGGCACGAATGTCATCGTTTCGCCTGCTGCTAGCAATCGCAGCTGAGCTGGGGCTACCAAAGAATTCATCATCTTTGGAACCAAAGACGCTAGCCACCGTTACGTCGTTATCTTCATCCACGGGGACTTCCTCCTTGCCATCCTGCTCTGGATCAGTGACAGTATCAGATCCGGCCTCTGAGGACCCGCCGCCGACACGTTGTCTTCAACTCGAGGGTCCAACATTCCACGGCTAGTGCATCCACCCTCCTCGAGCTCATCGTCATGAGGTTCAAGATTGTAGGCGTTAGTCTCAGTTTCATCAATGCTTCGACTTGTTCTACTTGCACATCACCATGTCGATCACTACCAGTAAGCTGCTCATTACTGACGTCGCTCTCCGGGACGATATCCCACACGTTGTCACTACGCCGTATGTCTTCGGGGCAACGCACACTGCTGGTGTGACATTCATGGTCTGTGTCCAACTCCACGTTTTCGTCCTCCTCGAGGTCAACCGACAGTATGTCGTGGTCTCGTCCACGTCAAACTCCTCCGCAGACTACCGCTGTTCGTTCCATTGTCAGTGCACTCTGCGCTCCGCGTGAAGTGCACGGAGGCCAGGTCCAGATCATCTACATCGACTACATGCCGGTCTCGGTCTCGGTAGCCTACACCCTCGGTATCTCGCCCGGAGGAGAAAGGCGGGGGGGGGGTAACAAGTCCGGGACAATCACCGTGGGGGTGGTGCCGTGTCACAAGCGCCAGACTATGTGGTCCACAAGTGGAGGTGCTCATTTCTCCAGAATCGCAGCGACGCCAGGATGAGTCCCGTGGATAGACGTCGCCCTCGACGTCCCCGGTGAAGAAGGCGAGGCACGCTAAAGCACTACCCCATCACGAAGAGCAACGCCATGGCGTGTACGGTGTATGGGCGGTAAAGCGACCACCAGATGCGCTATAGACTACTCGCCTGCAAGTCCAGTGTTTGTAAGTCTGCATCCCCGGCGCCATGCGGCTGGCGAGGCAAAACTCTCGCATGCTTTGAGACGTCGAGTACCTCCATCTACGAGTATGGGAGACACCACGCCGAGGCGAGCTCTCCCCAGCGTGCGCGGCTCACATTGACGCAGAAAGAAGTTTGTCGAGACTGGGGAACGTGTTCGTCCCATGCGGATCCATGATGCACTGTCCCGAAAGTGTGATCTCCCGCTGGAGGCTCTACCCGACTTAACGTGCGTTCAAAACAACGTCAACAACTACGCCCGAACGAACCCAGATTTTCGACGAGATGTCTGCAGAGCGCGGGTACACGGGATCTGAGCCTGAAAACCAGCACTTCTCGTTCTCCTGGGCGCTGGACGCAATGGACAAGCCAGTTTTTGGTGCTTCATCGTTGGACTGAGCACGAAGACGCTTATCAAGAAGACGCTTATCAAGCGTCTTCTGATGCCCCCAGAGAGCTTCGTCCTACATATTGACGCAACCTTTAAGATCAATACTCTATACTACCCAGTGGTGGTTGTCGGGGTGTCCGACCGTGCGAGGCACTTCCACCTCGTGGCGCAGCTCGTCGTGAGCCAGCAAGTGGAGCCAGTTTTCAATGCTGTGCTTCAATCGCTTTGTCGACTGTTCGAGTGGGTGACTGGGCTGGCATTAGTGGTTCGCTATGCCATGGGCGACGATGACCAGGCCCAGTACAACGCACTCGTCAACGCGTTCGGCAGCAACCCGCAGTTTCAATTCCTCATGTGCTTCTTCCACGTTATGGAAAACGTGGAGACGCGCATGAAGTCACCTTCCTCGCTTGAAATGGCCTCTGTGGTGCACGATATCTACGATTTACACTTTGCATCAGACGTGCAGGCGTTTTTGGCGAGATTCTTCAGCGCTGGTGGAGCAATCCGCGCCTTCTGCGCTTTACCCAGTACATGGGCTTCTTTAATTGGAAAGCGTTCTGGCTACGCCACCACGAACAGTCCCGTCGAGACGTTTAAACAAGTGATCGAACGAGAATATACACTAAGGCGGCGGCTCAAAATCGGTACGCTCTTGATCGAGCTGAGTTCGGGCTGTCGGCACCAGAGCTCCTGTCAAGGGTTCACTTGTATTCCGGAGGCTCTAGCCTCCCTCGTGCGTCGAGTGTCTGAGCTGGTACGAGAAAATATCTTGCAGCAATGGGGAGAAGTCCAGACAACGACGACGACGCAAGGACCTCAAGTTATAATGCATGTGCTAGCTGCTGCTCCTAAACGCCACAACATCAGCCCCACGAGACGAAGCGAAGACGGCATCGCAGTTTCCGCGCAGATGGGGGGCTAACTGTGGCCGGATGGAAGTCCAGGGACAGCCAACGACGGGGTGGCTGGTCAATTTGACGATGCTGTGGTGCCCGTGTAAGTACTGGTTAAAGTTCGGCACGTGCGTCCACTTGCTGCTTGCTCTCCGCCTCACCCAGCGTGTGAACTGAGACGGATGTCGCGTTCTGGTTAGTCGACGCAAGAAGCACGGCACCAGCAACACTGATGAGCCCAGCAACAACCAGACCGGACGTCCTCAGCTGGTAGGCCAGCACTGACCTTCTGAGGGTTTAGCATTCCGGGGGTAAGTAGTTATGGCTTATAGCGGTTGACAGCGGAGCGTGAAGACAGCGAGGTACACTATACAAGCGCTGCGATCTAGTCATCTTTGTTTCGTCAATGTTTTGCATCCAGCTTCATCAATACACGTTTTTATGTAAGGTTTCCGTGTGCATGAGTTGATGTGCTGGTTCTGAGGTACGTATCATGCGCGAGAATCCTGTCAGTCTATCTAGAAGTAAGAGGATGGTTTAATCTATCTGATGATGACCAGTATGAAAAGTGATGAGTGACGAGAAGAGTAAATGCAATCGCGCGTTTATTAAAAAAATCTCCAGTTTCACTCGTGCATGCTCCCTCCTTTCCACAGTTCTTTATAACACCCTACGGATACATACCATGCGCGCGAGCACGTTAACACTTACTCGTTGCACTGGCACTGGAAGTCCTTGTCATTACCGTATTTAACGGTGATCTTCATAGCCGGGGTCACCGGACGGTTCATTACCACGAGGACTTTGTGGTTCGTGCCGTTGCTCATCTCAACGAAGTCCGCGTTCGGGCGGCAAGAGTGGTTTATGAAGCGTGGTATTGAACCACAGCTTGCCGCCACGTAGATGAACTTCATCCACGTTGAGAGCCTGTTGTACAACAGCGTGTAGCCGCTGTTGTACTTCCACGCCTTGGGTGGCAGACCGTCCACCTTGCCGTCAAATGCCAAGAGCTGCCCCACATACTCGCCAACGATGTCCCCCGTCCAAATGGGAGCCGTCGCCCAAGTTCGTTGTTCCGCGTCCTAAAGAGTCGTAGAGTCGTGAGATCACACGGGGCGTTGCTGCGGCGGCCCATGAGACTGCAGGTATTAGGGGTGCAGTAGATCGCTGTTGCTGAGTTCAAGCACACGTCTTTGAAGAAGTCGCCGACACACTGACACTTGCCAAGGTTTCCTACGTTCGCGAAACGGATTCCTTTAGGCACGCGGCACTTCTGGACGTAATCCACATCGCTGGGCCAGGACACCACCTCTGAATAGATGCGGAAGTCGTCACTAGGTGCTGGTGGCTCCTAAACAGGGCGGGTGTCACGCAGCTCCTTCAGGCGCTTGGTAACGCCAGGTTTCTTCAGGTAATGCTTCACGAAGATAGAATCTGCCGTCTTCGCATGGTACACACCCGTTGAATTACGTACAGCTGCCCTCATCATTTTGTACTGCTTTTTGGGCGACTTGGGTACGTGGTGGGCAACCCGACGAGGCGTATTCTGGTGCCTGATGCGGTGTAGGTTGGAATGTCTTTCAGAAGCCAACACGTTCAAACTCGTAAAATCAGCCAGCGTACCGATAAAGTTGAGTCGTCAGCAATCACTTGGAGGGCCTGAATCGGCGCGCTCATCGCGGTGCAAGCGGCCAACACCAAGGATCTGCGCACACAGTCCGGCCGGCACCGATCCGGGTTTTGAACCAACACCATTCGTTGTTGTGTTGCCTAGGCGGGGTCTGCTGACATTCTCTCCATTCCGCAGAGCCTCAGGTCAGAAGCTACGCGGAAAGCCTGCATGCTCCATTGTTGCCTTCATCATGACTGGTGCGTCCACTCACGCAGGTTAAGCTGCGGGTTCTTGGGCCCGACGCGAACATGTTCGATACATTACGCCGCAAACCAGTCTGCCATCTCCGTGCTAACAAATTCACCTCCCTTGCCAGTCCAAACTCTCTTGACAATATACGGTGATCCACTCTTGTTGCGGCCAGCCTGACGCTCGCACAGAGTACGTACCCCTTGAGGTGTTTGTTTACCATTTCGCACGACTTGCTGGTTAGCAAGTGCACCATGACAAACCGGGAGTACCCATCCATAATCTCAAGCGCAGCCTCGTACCGAGTCTCGTTGTCCTTGCTGGGTATCATAAGGTCAGCATACACCACCTGATTTGGCTCTTTCGTCGCTCGCTCGGTCTTATTACGGTGTTTCTTCTTCTTGTGCTTCCCAAGATAGCACGCATCACACGTGTCCTGCTTGCGTTGCGGTAGAATCATTCCTCGCACAAGCTCCTTGTCCACCATAGTCTTCAAGTATTGTGAGCAAGTATGACACATTCGTTCGTGACACAGGTTCAAAGACGCAGCTCCGTCCATGACGGTGAAATTGAGTTGCACAGCGGTTGGTCTTGTTAATATCCGCAATAGTATGCTGCGAGTCTGTCAGCTGTGTTTTCACGTTGATCATCTTGCAGAGATGGAGGTTTACATCCCCATCCGGAGCGGGTTTCATCCGCCAAAGCTCAGTCTCTACGCGACGGATCGTGGAGGCTTTGATAGCTTCGCTCTGCTTGCCTTCGTACAAGCTGCACAGCTCTGCCCACATATCCGACCCAGTCTCCTTGTCACGAATTTGCTAAAGAACTTCGAGCGGGGCAGACGCTCCGATCATCCTCATGATCTTGATTTGACTCTTCTTGAACTTCTCCTTTGCCTCGTTGCCGGCCAAGGCAAGCATCCTCAGTCATGTCCATGACAGCAATGTCCTTCAAGTCGTTCTCCTTGAAGACGTTCATCATGGCCCTCTTGTACGTCTGCCAGTCCTTGCCCTCGGCATCCCTTCGTTTGTGAACTTCATCGGCTTGGTCATTCTTGACTTCCGCAGAAGCTCTCGTTGCTTGGGCTCAAAACCGTGTTAGAATCTGAACCCCGATGCTCACAGGAAGGAAACGTGAAGACTGAGTTGATTTGGTGTTAGTACCGATCTCGCTACCAACCTGTTCCCAGGCACTGTCGTGTTCTCACGGCTTCTCACCACTTTCTCACTGCCGTTGCACCATGCCTCAATATGCATTCCAACACGTGCTCCTTCCATATTGTGTGACTGCGAGTTGGCAAAGTTGCTGAGATGCTAGCAAACCCTTATTTGCAACGTCCTTATTTAATGTCATTTAGCTAAACACTAAGTAACAACTAACGTCACCTAATGTCCGCTGCCACTGCTGCCTTCAGCAGGCCTGCGATCCTTTATGTGCGTGGCACTGGAAAGGATCGCCCCCCGTGATCATTACACCGGGACGGTCTTGGGGACGGCGGGCTCCTGTTTTTCATGTAGGAAATGATATCCCCCCCGCTGCGCGAGCCATGATCGGATCCCGACCGCGCCTGTGGAATCAGATCCTCCTCCGTTCTGGCTGTCATGATGCTTCTGGAAGTCCGATTCCGTTCACGCGCCCCATGAAGCCACTCCGATCGCATCCGCAGTGCTGCCCGCTGCGTCTTCTCCTTTGGTGCCGCATGCTTTCCTTGTTGCCGAATCACATTGGCATATCTCCGACCACGTGGACCTGGTACCAACCCGTCGTTGGCATACTCTTAGTCCGTGGAGCAGACCCGCCGCATCTCCGTCCTGAAAAGCCTCTCATGTCTGAACCCGCTCAGTACAGTCCAAATTTACTTTCGCAGGTCAGGCATGCGCACGAGCTTAATTGTTGTGGTGGCTGCATCCACCCTTCTCGCCTTCAGTGATGGAGGCTTGTCGTCGACATCAATCGGAGACCAGCCAGCGCTTCCGAAAAGTTGCAGTATGCATGACGTCCAAGCTGGACGACTTGATCAGTGCCGAAAACTCAAGGCGAATCTAAACAGCATCGACGATCGGGGGCGCGTTGTTCGTGAAATGTTTAAGGACGAGGCAATGTCGGACGCTATTCTGAAGGGCGAACAAGGTGCCAAGCCCGCTTGTGTACTAGTAGGAAAAATGCGAATTGAGATTGATCCTGTCTTACAACTAACACGTAGGGTGGCCGCCCTTGGCAGGCGGTGTACTGGGTGCACTCCGAACTAAACTAAACTTTCGATGTAGTCCAATGCCATCCTTGCGCCACTGAAGACAGGCGCGATGACGATGGGTGAAGAAGAGAGATGTCATTCTCCCCGCATGCCAAGATAATGGAGGAGATAGCTTAGCAGGGAACGAACCTGCGGATATTGGTTTGGTACTTTGCGGCTCCGGTGTCAAGCATGACGGTACGGTCATCGTAAACGGCCTTGACGACAAATGGTCCCTTGGAAACTGGGTCGGTCTTCTTGCGTTCTCGGGTAGGAACGCGCAGCATAACTGTTGTCCCCAACACGGTAGAAATGTTGCACGCGCTTCAGGTTCTCTCTTTCGTTGTCTTGCAGAATTGCGATGAACCGTTGCTTCGACAAGTAGTTCCAATTCGCGAAGTGCAACTGGCGGGTGAGCATGTCCTCGCCGAACAGTATCTGTGCCGGAAACGGTGTGGTCACTTGCTCGAATCGCGTAGGCGGCGTAGTCGAGTGCCGTCTCGATCTGATCTTGCAGGTCCGGTCGAACATGCAAAATGTTCATCAGCTCCAGGTGCACGCGCTCACAGATAGCGTTGGACTGAGGGTTCTTCGCCGAGATAGGCTTGTCCTTGATCGCCATTGACTTCAGCAACGCTTGAAATTCGAACTCTGGTCCACGGTCATGACGACCTGCTTAGGCCGAGGATAACGGCTCAACCAAACTCGTTGTAAGCTGATTGCGGTGGCTGCAGATCCCATGCCGCGCTGCACGATCACTTCCTACCAGCGAAATTGCTGCTCGATCGCAGTCAGGCAATCCATGTCGGCAACTATCGGCCCCACCGGGTCGACGTAAACCACGTCAAAAGGCCGATCCGTATTTGAGACAGGTACAGGTGGAAGATGGCCATAGTTCTGTTTACCATCATGAAGTTTCGCACGCTTGCTGTCGTTGCAAGTCTTGACGAAGTCAGTCACGTCCTATTTCATGCCGGGCCACCAAAACGCCGACATCGTGTAATACTGCTTATTAGCACCGGGATGGAGCAGGTAGGAATGGTACATTTCCGCCAAGTCTTTGCGTAGGGACTCAGGCACCACGATTCGCTTGCTACGACGCAGCAAGTGCAGGATGTAACGCGTAGTCGGGGTCGGCCTGCTTCTTCTCAAGATACTGAATGATCGTTTTGCAGGTCGCGTCGTCCAGTTGGTTCTTTTTCACGACGGGTCCATCGATGGCAACTTCTTCTTCTTCGACTGCACAGAGTTCCTCTCCGCTGGCTTGCTTCACAAAATCATAGCGAAGGTGGGAAAAGGCATCAGCGCCTACGTTTTGCACTCCAGGGATATACTTGCTTCCAAACGGTATTCCTCTAGCGCTTGACACGTAGCGAGGTTTCACGTGGGTACAGCAAATTCTTGTGATCTGCGTGAATGATCACAGGAAAACCCTACATCATCGTGCGATATTCTTTGAGAATCTCGACCTCGGAAAGCAACTCCCACTCCATAGTGGAGTACTTGCGATGCGTCTCCGTCATGGATTGTAAGAAACACGCGATGATCATTTTGCCTTGCGCGATGATGCCTCCCCAATCTGATGTCCACTGACATCTGCGAAGACGTG
This sequence comes from Phytophthora pinifolia, assembly GCA_000500225.2. Taxonomy (NCBI): domain Eukaryota; phylum Oomycota; class Peronosporomycetes; order Peronosporales; family Peronosporaceae; genus Phytophthora; species Phytophthora pinifolia. Next base: position 10,034 of record KV729688.1, read on the forward strand.
AAATCGGCGTCTGTAGTCTGGAAACGCGAGCCACACACTGCGAGCTAGGGCAGTCTTGATGCTGTTGAATGCAGCAGAATCTTCGGGAGTCCAAGTAAACGGGCAGGTTTTGGACGTCAGACGATTGAGTCGAGCTGTCGTGGCTGACTTGTTTGGCACCATGTCGCGATAGTAAGTGATCATCCCCAAAAACCTGCGCAGCTCTCGCCTGTTGCAAGGCTCAGCGATCTGCTGTATCGCTTCAACCTTCTTTGTCTGAGGCTGGATTCCTCCTGGGGTGAGTGTGAAGCCGAGGTAATCTACTTGGTCACGAAGAATATGACGTTGAGAGTCACGTCAAATTGTCGAAGGCGGTCAAACACGATCCGAAGGTGCTCCAAATGTTCCGAGGGATTCTCTGAACACACTATGATGTCATCCAAGTACACGATGACAAAGTCGAGGTCCCCGAGAATCCGTTCCATGCAGGATTGGTATTTGTCTGAAGCTGTCGAGATCCCCATGGGAAGGCGCTTGAACTGGAATTTGCCGAACGGGAGGCAGAAATCTGTTGCGGTACGGCTCTGGCGGGCGAGTCGTCTAGCAAAGTAGCACATGTTTGCATCGAGGGCTGTCATGCACTTCGTATTGCCGAGTCGGAGCACGGATCTTCGGCACGTAATAACCGAGCGACGCAGGTACCTGTTCAGCAGGCGAAAGTCCACTAACAGGCGAAGCGTTCCATTGGGTTTGACGAAGAAGAAAGCTGGCGCTGCTGCTTCCGAGCCGTAAATCTGCTCAACAACATCCAGCTCAAGAAGCTTTTGTATCTCACGGCGGGCGGCTTCTTCTTGGCAGCGAGGGACACTATAGGGCCTCGCGTGCGACGGCGTGTAATCGGCACCGAGAGGAAAGATGTAGTCGTCGAGGCGAGGCGAATTCTGCCAAGTCTTCCTGAGTACAGATCTGCGTACTCCTGTAGCAGCTGAAAGTAGCACTGTTTCAGCGCGTCTTCCAGGTGCTGCGGCAGCAGGTCCTCCGGGGTAACAGTACAGTCATCATTAGCGAAACATTCATCACCATCTTCCAGTGCAACTTCGTCTTCTGCGCTTCCCTCCGCTGCTGAAGTGATATATGTTGTACGAACTATCAGCTCGCTTCCACCCCACGTGATGCGACCGTTCTCGAAGTCAATCACGAGCCCAAGTGCACTCATCAGGTCACGGCCGATAGTCATATCATCCGACAGTGACGAAAAAACTTCAAACTGGTGGATGATGATCGAGTCTCGCTTTAGCTTCGGAATGCGAAAGCGTACCAGCATAGAACCTTCGCTGCTGGTACTCCCCTTGACCAGCTTGACCAAAACCGCGGAGCCCTTCAGATTGGCTCCTTGCTGCTGCAGCTTCTGCATAAACTCTGCACTGATCACACTGCGCGAGCAGCCGCTATCGATAAGCGCTCCTTTCCAGTCTCCAGCTTGACCATGACCCGCATCGGAGGTGTCATTGTGATTGACAGAGCGTTGAGTCCGACGAACATGCACTCCTCGTCACTGGAGCTGTCAGCACCTGCGAGCACTGTTCAACTCGTGTTTGCTGGCGTTGAGGACGTGGCTGACCTGCCCGCGATCCTCGTCTCTGGTCCGCTTGTTGGTGCTCCTCTTGGTGGTTGTCGTGGCGAAGAGCACTGCACTCAGCAGTGTTATGAGTGGTTGTTCGGTGGAAAGTACATTACTTGTTGATGGTGGCGTAGCTGTGGTTGTTGCTGCTGTTGCCACTTGGCCCTTTGAAATATTTCCAATCAGCATCATCTACCTGGACTACCCGTCGGCCGCCAACCCTAACAATAAGCCACGCAGCGCTCAAAGATGACAAGGAACGATACCTCACGTATTCGATCACCGTACGTGCAGCGGACAAGGACAAGGGGATTAAAAAAGAAATCGAGACAAAGAAGATGCCGAAGTTCATCGACGGAGGACCGAATGACTTTTTGGAGTGGGCGTATCAATCCAATCAACTCGCTACGCTCAAGTCCTGGAACGTGGAAGACAAGTTCCTGAACGCCACCATTCTACTCGAAGGCGATCTGCATGAGGCTTTCGCAGATGCCGCCTTCATGGATGATGACACCCGCATGGACGAGGAGTTCACTCGCGCGCTCTGCAAGGCGTCAATCGTAGTCCTGCCCCTAGAAACTGCAAGAAGAACTCTGGGAGATCCAAAAGACTCGTGGCGAGTCACTCGCAGAGTACAGCAAGCGTTCCGGGCGTTAGTGCGCATGGAACACACGCTGTACCGACTCCAAGAGAACTCGCCGATGTGCGACGACGCGTTTTGCCGACACTAAAAGCGCGGTCTGCCCTACGAGTGGCAGAACAAATATGATGAGAGTGGACAAGTCTATTCGACCGTTGCTGCTCTTGTGCCCTTTTTTGAGTGGAATGTTATGTATACCTTGCCCCCCCCCCCAAATGTCGGTCTGCCTCCGCCCCTGGCAGGCGGTGTACCGCATCGCCGAAGTCTTTGTTCGCACCTGATCTGCAAGGTGTTTGTGGGTGCTGATGCGAGCATGGGACAGTTCAAATACATTCGGTCAGCTAAAAATTTGTAGCCATCTGGTATATTACATACTTTTCATTCTCTGGCT
>AWVW02028627.1:0-15557 GCA_000500225.2 Phytophthora pinifolia
CAATTCTAGAACTCTGCTGCATTCTAGAATTCGGTGCTGAACTTCGGGGAAAATCGATAACTTCTAGAAAGGTCTAGTGCAGGTCACCACAAATAACGTGTGCGACCAATGGGTGCCTTCCAAAACCTCTATAAAAGGGTTTAATGCACCTTGGTTTAATTCACCGTTTTATGCGGTTATGGTCTGGGTTTATCGCGGCCGCACGAAAAAGTCAGTCCAAAACCATCACGAGATTTTTTATCTGGTCGGATGGAAGAGCCCAGATTGGGGAAGCCAGCTTCGTCAATGTATGGAGAACGAGTCGGGACACACACACTCGGACAAAAATCTAGAAAAAGTATCTATATCTAAAGATTCGAACAGGCGCGAAGACCCATGTTCCTCCCTCCACCGGCAACTGCGATCATCCTGTGTTTCGCGCCATTCCTTGCTTCGCAACGCATTCTCCGAGCGCTGTCTATCACTATGCAAGGTGGGAGGGTGCTCGTAGCGATGAGTTATACGTCCAAAATGCGGCGTCGGGCCCGGGAGGTTCTGATGGGTTTGAAGCGGCGTCTACATGAAGAGTTCAAGCGCGAAGAGCACGCTCGTATTGTCCGGATACGTCATTACTTGACGGTGCCCTGTATACCGAAGCCAGAAGTAGCTCCCTGGATGTACATCTGGGTGTATGGCACGGACGAGAATTTCATCACGGTGACCAGCTTGTGCAGGTGGGGACCAGCACCATGCCAGTCGAGGGAACAAGGTGCTACGTACTAACGGTAGTGTGTTGTGTCTCGTGTGTACAGACGCGCCTTCATTCGTCTAATGGACCGCTTCAGTCTGTTCTACGACATTCCTCGCTACAGCCCGACGGGTGGGCGCCCTCGGAAACTGCAACACCATCATCAAGTTCTAGGCCTATTGCTGGCGTTCTACGTTGGGTCTATGGGGCTCAAGTCTCTTTGTGGTCATTTCGGCGTCCCGCACGCCACCCTTTGCCGGGTCCTCAACGAAGCTGAAGTTGCCATGAAGCAGGCGTTAGCTGGCTTCTCTCCTGCGAGAATCGTATGGCCCACCTTGGCGAGACAAAAGGCACTAGCGCGACTCACTGCTGCCCGATCTCCCTTGCTCCAGTTCACCTGGGGCTTTATTGACGGTAAAAACTTGCGGGTACGTTCTGTATGTCTCTGTCCACGGGCAGCAATCTAACTCCATAATGATCGCTGTCATTGTAGGTGCAGGAGCCGTCGAATACAGATCTCCAGAACGCCCACTACAATGGGTGGCTCCATGCGGTGTACGTGACGGGAACGCTGTGCTTCAGCGCCGACGGACTCGTTGTGTGGAGCAAACACAATTGTCCGGGGAGTTGGAGCGACAAGCCTTGAGTTCCGGGAGAAGTTGGTGGACCCTGAGCTAAATCCTGACCCACGCTATGGTATAATCGCTGATAGCGCGTTCCCCTGTGGAGACGATATGGTGGGACGGATCATGACGCCCTTGAAGAATGGGGATTTAGGTCGCTTGGTCCCCTCAGTCCGTGCCGCGGCTCAGCGAAAGTCGGGCGCCATTACGTTTGTCCGTCAGTCCGTGGAGTGGGGTATGGGATCGGTGGACAAGGTGTTCCACCGACTATTGCACCCGTTGCCATACGACTCGGAGAAGCGCAAGCTTCGCCTTGACAACCTGTTCCGGTTGGCAAACTATCGCGTTCGGACAGTAGAGGTGAGTCAAATCCGAACGACGTTCGTGTATGGTAGACAAGATAACCCGAAATGAATGAACTTGTGCCTGGTATCACATCACTAAACTCTCTGTGTCCACTTAGTCGTGTTTCCGAGCGTTCGTCAGCATCAGTAGCATTTGCTCGTGGCGCTGTCGAGCTTCCGACCTCTCCAGAGCTAGTCTCTCCTCGTAACGCCGATTATTTTCTTCTCGCTCTGCATCCAGCTTCGCCTCGCGCACGGACTCGATCCGTCGTTGCTCTTCCCGTAGATCGCGCGCAGCTTCGGCTTCCTGTGCACGCCGACGCTCTGCTGCCTCTGCTTCCTCTCTGCGGATCAGCTCGCGCTCAGCGTGGTCCCGCTTCTCGGCCTCATCTCGCTCCTCTCGCTCTGCTCGACGACGACGCTCTTCAGCGTCTGCACGACGATCACTGTCTTTCTGGTAAAAGAGCAGCAGCTTCATCACGTCGCCTCCAGCGGACGCCTGCATACGCTCGGCTCTGTCAAATTCCTTCTGCATCTCTTTTTCGCTCTGATCCGCTTCGCCTTCGCAAACGACACGTTGCAGGGAGCCGCCGTATCTGCGGCGGGACGCTTTCCGTTGTCATTGCGCAGCGTTATTGCCATAGCATCGACGTTGTCTCTGAACACCCGAAGGTCTTCACCTCCCAATCGGTTGCTAGATACACGAAGGTTGGGGTTGCTTGACGTCTCTCTCGCATCGCTTTGGGCTCTGCGAGGGTCTCTTTGTAGTGCCGGTCCGTCCGGAGAAGCAACCGTGGGAACTGGTCCTTGTGGTGTACCACGTGGCCGGCCCGACGAACGAGCAGACGCCCCAGCATCCGTCGTCCCTGTGGTGGTCGACCGCGTGGCTTGGACTTGGATAGAGGGTATCTCATCGCTGGCGTGTTGGCTGGCATCTTGGGCTGAAGATCTGGTGGCCGATGTCGCCGCAGCGGGCGTGTCTTCTACGTCGGATACTGCGGAGAAGTCGTAGTGTGAGGCGATGCTGGCATCAATGGGGCCGATGCTTGTCATGATTATACCCTGACGTGGGGTCTCCGGTGTAGCTGGTGGCGAACGCTGAGCGTATTGACTGATGTCATCTCCGACCTGCGATGACGTGTGTACAGATACAGCACTGTCTGGTGCATCTGGTCCCATTTCGTCATCAGAGGCTCCCTCGTCAGAGTCTTCGCCCGCTATCTCTTCCGCCGCTGTGCTGTCACGCCGTACTGAGACACTCAGGGTCTCAGCAGCCGTGGTATATGGGCTCACGTTCTCTCCACCCACAGCCTCGCGTACGATGACCTCTAGCTCGTCGTCGTCTTCACCCTGGTCGAGGCCGTCGTGGGACGTGTGTGCTCCACCCTCGGCCTCTATCTTTCGCTGTATGTCCTTCGCCCATATCACGGGCTTAAGACGCAAAGGCACCTCTCCGCTACCGGTTGGTTTTTTCTTGGTGTGGAGGCTCTTAAACTTGCGCCGCAAGGATTCGAAGTCTCTCTCAGGGCTGCGGCCGTGGCGGTTTGCGTTGAACTTAACCGCAACTTGTTCCCACATGTTTCGGCCTAAGGGGACGATCTCCTCGGCAATTTGACAGAGCAGCATTTGATCCTGCAACGAGTAGTTGTTGTAGCCAACACGCCGGCCTTGCTGTTGCCCGCACGAAAAGAGGGATTAGAGTGTATCGTTGATGGGGAGCAGAAGGGCTCAATCGAGAGTGCACGTACGGTTCCCATGGTTTCCTGCTTGAGTCCTTGCTGGAAGATCGAAGAATGAAGCCACTGAAAAGAAGGACCAGTAAAACCTCACCACAAATCACTTGATTTCATTATGTAAACAATAAAACCTCACCATAATCACTTTTCGAAGGCTCACCCTCATTTTGCCAGACACGAAGCGCATGGACAGCGTTCAACTCGAGGAGGGCGCGCATGTTTTCAGTTGGAACTGCTCTTGTTCGATTGGGGAGCATTGCGAGCGACGTGGGTGTTCGGGAGATGCTGGATGTCGCGGTGTTGGCACCCTGACCAGCCGCACCGGCAAACGAACCAGAGCTTGTCGCCGTAGGAGACAGTGAGCTGCTCTCTTGTTTGGACGTCCCGGGTGGTGACCGCAACGACTGTAAGCTGACGGCCGGTTTGCACTTCATGGAAGCGAGCTGTGGGATTACACGCGTGGTTCATAAGTCTCACTTTCCCTCCCATTTCAAGCGCATCGATGCCGACATGCTTTCGCCCAGTAGTCCTCGTCTTCAGGTGCATCCTGAAACCTTCGTTTGCGGGTCCATTGCGACACGGCGGACCGAAGAGATACATGTGCCCCAGATACTGACCAACAACCTCCCCGGCAGGTATGTGACCCGTGGCCACCAAGCCTCTCATTCCCGTCCGCGAGCTCCTCGCGATCTGGATACAGGGATGCTCCTGGAGTGCGTTTCCACAAGTGCCGGCAAAGGTGCAATTCTGCGCAGTGCAGAACCTGTTTTCTTTCGCGTTCACGCATGTCATCGCGTTACAGCGATTCTCACAACCGCACCCGGCACCACCGCGGACTCCGATACGGACCGGAGGGAAACGCCAGCAACTTGGATTGAATTGCTCCGACAGGCGTCGAACGCCCTGGGGCCATGGTTCTTCGACCCACGTCTCGTCGTTCGACTTCCGAGGCGGCTCGTCAATGGTAGCTGGACACGGGGATGACCTCGGCGACTCGTTTGGCGCGGGTCGAAGACTGGCTATTAACCGTAGGGCGTCCGAGTCATAGCCATCTGACTCGAACGCCTCGGCGAACCAAGAGGGGATCTGACCCTCAGGAGTACGAGGCAGTCGAACACGTCTTGGAGGCGAGGACGCTGGCGGCGTCAGGAAGGCGAAAGGCCGATGCGTACTTGAATGCGGCAAATCTTGGGAAGGCGCCACCCGGGGCGATGTTTGCGGGCTTCTGGGCTCCGGCGACCAGACCGCCAGAATAGCCCCGTCCGATTCGCTTGCGGAGGTAGATTCCGGCGTTCTGGCCTCTCGGGCGGACCCACCCGAACTGGTGACGGAGGGTCGAGAAGGGAAGCTTGCTGGTGTCGTGTTCGTACCACCCGAAGACCCAACAGCTTGCTCGGGGTCCTCTTGAGAGAGCTCGAACGATGACAGAGCCTCTGTTTGCATCGTGGCCGCCGCAACAACAAGCGGGTGGTCGACTACAGTGCCTAAGCGCAGTATAACCCGTTCATCATCGGCGGCTTCGCCGATCTTGCGGCGCTTCGTTCCCGGGCTGGCACAGCCGTCCCCTAAGCAGAGAGTGCGAGCTCTACGCTTCGCCGGTGTTCGCATCGTGAGTCCTAGATCAATTGGTAGTGTGAGAATACGCCTAGGCTAGAGGCATGTTATCTACATGACAGCGATCCTTACGTGAAGCGCGGCGAATTTCCTCGGCTTGGACAAATGCTGCGTACGCGTGGCGCGACTCTTGTAGGCGACGTCTAGCTGGCGATGGCCAGAAACACTCCTGTATTCACATAACCCGGTATCAAAACGCAGCTGGAGGCTACGATTTAGCCGCTGACGGCCCTCTCACCGGCACCGGACGCCAACGATGAGAGCTGCTGTTGTCCACTGGGGGAAAATTGAATAAGAGATCACAGTTAGACAGCTCATTTAGTGAGGAACGACAAGGCTTCGTACCCGTCGTATCGCGTGCCACCAGCCTGTGTTGAAGGGTGCTGATTTCGAAATGAACGGATCCAGACCTCCCCCGAAGAGCGCGCGCGGGAAAACGAGCAACAGCGTTTGAAGATCACCCAACTTCAATTCAAACTCAGCTTGCCACTTCGAGGTCTTGTTTGTGCATATACAAAGATCAAGATCTGTTTAATGTAGTTGCTCGTTCAGGGGGCGCATCAAACTTGATAAAAGGCGATTAAATGAATTGTTTGGTGAGACCACTTTTTGGTCTCACCAAACAATTCCAGTTTAATGAAGGTGTTTAATGCACCCTTTAATACGCCCTAACCCCAGCGATTAAACTTTTTTATAGGGGTTTTGGAAGGCACCCAATGGAAGGCACCCATTCGCACCGAATAAAGGGTGCCTTCCAATAAAAGTTTAATCACGCCGAATTGTTTGGTGATACCACTTTTTGGTCGGATCAAACAATTCTAATGCGACTCTTAAGCAGCAACCCGATTAAAACCTTGAGTGGGTTACACTATACCCCAAGGTCGCGATCCAGCAACCAGTTTGGTGCGCATTAAACGCATCCGCTAAGTTAAATAAAATACCGATTAAACTTGACCAAACCGTTTTAAACAGGTTTTGGAAGGCACCCAATGGTGGCTAGAGCTAACGTCCGGTTGGAAACGCCCACCCAACACAACACCTGGGTGTTGAATCTGGGACACCGTCGAAGACCGTGCAGCACGTCTCATCCCCCCGGGAACACCCTGACTTGAAAACAGTATGTAGCATACAATTATTAGTAATTAGTACCGAGGTTGAAGCCCAGATTGCAGCTTCACGACAGATTCCATCTTGGTGGCTTGAGGCGGCGAGAGTCCTGCCCCGAGGAAGCTGGTGGAGCAATGGAGCCTCCACAAACACCGCCGCGAGGCTGCCATTTTCGTTTCCAACATTTGCCTGTACCCAGAACACCAAGAAAGCCAAGACGCCAAACCGATTCCGACCCACTTGATCACGCCTCGCTCCCGGCGCAGCCAGCGCTGACACCTGTATTGCCCGCTCACTTCTCGACTCAACCTGCTCACGAAATCACACTAGTGTCTTACCGGGGCAGACGTCATCTAGCTCAAGCTATGCAGCGAACCATCAGCATGGTATCCATCCGCTGCCAGACGTTGATGCCTAGTTAAGCAGGACACGGATCTACGGCTCTACAAAATCAAAAATCAAAAGCGGAAGGACGTCTGGTACTTTGCGTGTTTGAGTCCCATGGATCAATTTGGGCCAGTTCCTGATAGGAATCTGACAAACGAGCACGGTGGTTTAGCTGTCTGCTTGCTGTGCAGCACGACCATGAAGTTCTGTATCGGAAAGCACAAAATGATGGAGAATATGAATGGAAAACACGCCGATGAACTGGAGACTTATCGAGGTCGTCATAACCTTGTCGTCACTGCCGGGGGTGGTGTTCAAACGCAGCGCGTTGCCCGGCGTTTGAATTCCGCGCTTAAGGATACTTCTTGTGGAGACGGCAGAGCTCCTATCCGGACAATCACGACAAAAGAACAACAACAGGTCAACAGGCTACTGGCACGGTGGGTGGGACGACACTTCCGGTCGATGATCATCGTTGAAGACGAGGCCTTTAAGGAATTCGTTATCTATATCATTCATGTGCTGGGCCGCGTGAGCATGGTCTTGCCCAGTGCTGTAATTGCTGCTGCATTGAACGAGATGAGCGAGGAGTGGGGACTATCCAAGGAGCATTGCACCAAGTTGATGCGCGACGGAGGCGCCAACATGGTTAGTGCAGCGAACATTGTAGGCATCCCCAGCATGTCATGTATTGTACACTCCATTCATCTAGTCGTGGCTGGCGCATTGATCAAGAAGAAGAAGACGACGGATCAATCACGGCAACTGCCAGCTTGGACGACTGACGTGAACAATGAGAGTGCTGAGCCGATTACAGAGCGCGAGGAGGACGAGCAGCTTTCTCAAGAGGACCGTGAACAAATGGATACTCTTCGCGATCTCGCCGTCGACGAGATGGAATTGTATTTGAACGCCACGATTACGAATCTCGGACGTAATGAGACGAACGCTGTGCGTGATGTTGTTCAGCATTTCCGGACGCTTGCATGCTACTTCAGAAAATCGCCAAAAGGGCAAAACCGGCTTGCCGCGTGCCAGGTTAGAGCCCGTTGAATTACACGCCACGAGGCTCTACGAGTACAGGTGGACTGCCCAACGCGACGGAATAGCTGTTGGGATATCTTACCGCGCTTAATTGCTCTCGAGGGCAGCTTGGTTCGCTTTTTCGCTCACTTAAGGAGCTCTTCGGACTGCATCGAATTTGCGGGAATGGAAGATAAGCTATGGCGGCCGAAAGCATCGGACTGGCTTACTATTAAGCGTCTGACGACGTTATTGATACCATTTGGTCCGCTCTCAGTGAGCAACAGTATCCTACGATGCCGTTAGTGGTTCCAATTCTCCACAACATCCGAAAGCATCTGTCACGGACCGATTTGTTTGCAGCGCTGGTGGCGGAGGCGGGCGACGAGGTGTTTGTGGGAGAAACCCAGGTGATGATGAACGACTGCCGCAGGTTCATCCTGAATCTGTACGATCAGCGCTTCGCGGAACTTGAAAGCAGCGAGCTCGTGTAGGTAGCTTCCTCGATCCCCGAATAGGAAAGAGGATGTCACATCTGAGTGCAGCAGACAAAGACAGCGCCGAAGCTGCCCTTCTCGCAGCGACTCGTCAGCTAGCTCGAGAATGCCAAGGGGAGCCCTCACACCCGACACCAGTCGCGACTACACCCCAGACCCCATCTCGAAGCTTCCTAAATGATCTTTTCGGACCTGATGAAGTCCCAGAACAGCGAAGCAATCTGGCTCAGGACTGCGCTGACGAGTTCACCTTGTACTTGAGTGATATCAAGACCGTTAGAAGCACGGATGATCCTTTGCTGTGGTGGCGGGTCAACCATACCAAGTATCCCAACTTAAATAGGCTCGCAAGGAAGTGGCTGGGAGCTGTGGCGACGAGTGTTCCTTCCGAACGAGCTTTCTCTACGAGCGGAAACATGTTGACTGTGAAACGAAGCTCGCTGGCGCCGTCGATGGTAAGAGATCTGGTGTTCATAGCTGAGAACTGGAGTGTTGACCTGCCACCAGTTCAGTGTGAGAAGCGCGTAACTCAATGTACATGTATGTCATGAAAACCAATTTGTTTGGAGGCGCTTCGGTTAATACTCGGTGACATTTATCTATCTGTTGACAGCGTCAGTGCCGACACATTTGACACCAGCCATACTTGCGTGCTCACTCTCGAATAACAAGGCGCTCATGCTCCAGCCCATGTCGCGCCGTGAATTTGCACGTCCACGGACCACACTCCGCGACTTCCCGAACAGGCTCAGCTCCGTAGCCGACATAATGGCTGCTTCGTCCTCAGTGCTCCCAACACGATCAGCCGCAGCATGGCCGACACTTGCAACCGAGCTGCCGAACCACGTGCGTCACCTCCACCACCACGAACCAAGACGACACTAAGTCCAGCAGCGACAAATTCCTAGAAGTCGTCACGACCTCAGACTTCGCTGTGCGCTGCGCCAGCACCACCTCCGCAGCCTTGAGCCAGCTCACATCGCTTGACCACAACTCGCCGGCCGCCGTCCACTCTAGACCACGCTCCATGCGGCGTAGCAGCACGAAGTCGCTCCAGCGGGGCAGCGCCATGCTTACGCTCTGCACCTCCCGCTGAGCACCACGCATCAACAACGACGCACGACCCAACGCCAGCGACACCATCTGCGTCGCCGGCATCGCTACCGTCTCGTGCGCAGCTCCATCGACAGGTCCACGTTGAGATACCGCCACCAAATCGCCGGCGGACGCGCCACCTCCTGCTTCTGCACCGCATTGCGCTTGTCGCGGAATACCCGCACCAAAGACTCACGGAACCGACCAGCCAACAGGTTCACCTGCAGCAAGGCCACTACAGATTCCTCGTCCGACCCGTTCGCAGCCAGCGTGAACGCCAACAGATTCGACCGTCTCCACCAGCACGCGCGTTCGCGACGTCGAACACCATACCGCACGCGCACGGGGTCATGTCGTGCATGTGATACTGCACAATGAGCAAGTCCGCCAGGCTCCCGAGCGACCCGCGGGGAACACTTAGTTCGGTTGTGGTCATCGCTGCCTTGTTCTCCTGCCCTGCCGCGTTGTGTGCAAAAGCGGTATACATAGTTCAAGTATAAATTTGTAGGTTTTTGAGGTTGTTTGTAGGGGCGTTTCGTCTGTCGAAACACCCCATCGCAACGTCCGGGGTGTCGCCGGGGGTGTTTTCGAACGTTCTCAGCTCTAATGGTGGCAGCACATATAGCGTGGCGTGCCTGTCTGTGCACGCCGCTTCTTTTTCTGATGCCATTCACAAAAGGGGCTGTAAGATCTTATAGCCAGCCAGAGGCCTCTAAAGACCCGTGTCGGACACACGCTGGTCGAACCTCACACGCGGGTGCCCGACGCGAGCTCCAATGCCGAAGCGCATCGAAGGGAAGGACCTGGCGATCGGCGCCGCCGGCATCGAGGCTGACCTGGTGCTGAGCTCATTCGAGACCTACGAGGCTCCAAGAGCAACCTGTACGCATGCTCCATTTGCCTGGACGACGCGCCCGCCCCGCGCAAGATGCGGTACCGTATGCTGAAGTGCGCTTCAACGGCCTGCAAGGCGGCCATTTCCTCGGGCGTGCATGACTGCTCATGGCGCGGAAAGGGCCTTTCTTGTGAGCTGCATGACGCAGTACCTGTGTTCGAGGTGGGGAGCACGCCACAGCTGTCAGCTCTCCCAAGAAGAGGAAACTGACGGAGCTCCAGAAGACATACTGCCGCGAGCTCACCACTCAGCACCTACGACCTGTGCGTATCCGCCATGCGATGGCGCGGATGTTCAGGGCGGTGCTCCAGGACCTGTCCACCTTGGGCATCGTCCAGAACTTCGTGAACTACCACTCCATGACAAACTTGTCTCGCAACGATGTAGTAGGGACTGGATCCACGTGAGGGCTTTCATGGGACAAGAGTCCATGAACCAGACCTTCACCTTTGCCTGGAACCGGGACGAGCAAGGCATGAGATTGATGTAGCCCTGCGCGAGGCACCCCTGAACAATTTGGTCAAACGTTACAGCGAAGCTGATGTCCTTAATTGACATGGACGATGTGGCTCATCTTGCTTCGCATGGCCTCGACGCGTTGAACACGCGTTGAACACGCGTCTGGAGGCGTTTTCTCAGTATGAAAATGCTCTGCTGGAACACGTTCAGCAGAAGATGACTGAGGCGGCCGCGTCTGTGATGGCTGGGCTGACATCGAACGATGCCTCACGAGCTAAACCGCTCATGGCGTCAATACCTTTGACGGCAAGGAAGGCGAACGCCTCCTTCTCTGGATCAGAGAAGTCGAGATGGCCATGGTGTCCGCCATGCTCAAGACCGACCAACAACCCGTGGCGCTTGCTATCGCTAAGCTCGGTGGCCGAGCGCGGAGTGGACTCTGACGTGTGGAACGTCGGTGGACACCGCGTTCCCTTCTTGGGATGAGCTGAAGCTTCAGCTCTCGCCAACTTCTTGGCCGAGCTGAAGGCCGGCGAGATCTCGCAGATGGTGCTCATAAGACCTGAGCTCACTCCTGAAGCATTGATCGCTTCTTCGGTGACGGACGTGGACGTCTTGGAGGAGATTCGAAAGCGGTGTGCGACGCGCGCTGGGTCTGAGATGCTCAAGAACCCGAAGAATCCGGTGTATGTTTTGTTGAGGGAGTTATGGGATGTGGTGTCAGAGAACCCATCCCTCTGGACCGAGGAGGCCGACACGAGATTGACCTCGTGTCACGCGCTAGTGGACACTGCCACGTGAAGAGTGCGAAGTCGTTGACATCTTCTTTTTGCCACCAAGCAAAAGCCAGGCATGATGCGTGAGTCCAAATCTCCGCACTCGACGCCCACCTTCTGCGTTCGAAAGCCGAACGGTAAGTGGCGTCTGGTTCACGCTTTCAACAGGATGAACAGTGCGACGGTACCGGAACAGACACCGATGCCTCGCAAGGATGTTCTATTGAACAACATGGAGGCTGTACACTGTACAGTGCGCCCCTTGTCGAAGGATTTCGAGGAACGCGTGGAGCTCGCGGATGAACTCACGCCGATTGCCAAGGAGCTGAGCTGCTCACTCGCTCGCTCAGGCGTCCGTGGCGGGGGCGGTCTCGAACGACGCGTCGACGTTGCTGATCGGGGCCGGTCGCTGGAAGAAAACCTCAAGTCGCTCTAGATCACCCCAGAGGTCAACGCCAAGATCGACGCAATCGTCAAATTTGTGTCTTCGGTGTCGGAGATTGACGAGTTCTCTCTTCTGCGCGGCCGCCCCAAGTTTCGCATTGCACGCGGATGCAGCTCGCCATACTTTTGTCGCAGTTCTACAATGTCTAAATTGGAATTTAGTGATTTAGGAACGCTTTAACGGCCGTAATTCTTCGAGGACTGGTGCCGCATCCTTGACGTCGGAGATAATGGCTCCCCATCTACTCCAGAGTCAAAGAAGGCATCGTTGGAACCGGCACGTTGCTTGGTATCAATTTGGAAGTCAAGAATGTCGCTTGAGTTTCGATGCCGCTCCATTGGCTTGCCTCGAACCGTTGAAGGTAATCGGTAGATCGATTTCCGGCGCGCGAGCACGATCTTGCGATTGAAGATGGACGAGCAGGCGAGAAACACGGAGATGGCAGCAACGAATAGCAGGTACGTTCGACGTGAGACCAGCTTGGACGCGTGAGCCTTGATCATGAAAATGAGAGCAAGCTCTCCGATCTGGCAAAGGCCCACCGCAGCCATAAACGCCTTGCGCGGACTGATACGGAAGAAGGTCATGACTCCAGTCATAGACACCGTCTTAATGCCCACAATCAGCAGCACCATGGACAGAATTTCGCCTGCGTTTCGGAGGAGGAACATTGGGTTGAGAATCATGCCGACGCAAGCGAAGAACATACTTCCGAACAAGTTTTCCATCACTCGGATCGACGTGAAAGCCCCTTTGGCGTTTCCTGACACATGAACGAAGGCCAGGCCAGCAAGGAAAGCCCCGCACTCGAGCGAGAGTCCAATCATCTCGGAGAAAAGTGCCATGAAAAGGCACACAGACACCACGCCAAGAAGCACTAGCGGAGCGTTGTGGAATTCTTCCATGGCGGTCAGGAACTTCAGCAGCTTAGGCACCACGTATTGGTGCAGACAAAACGTCATGCCGACGACCACAGCGTAGGCGATGACAGTACGCACCATGGCCACACCGATCCACCCGACCGAACGCACGGAAAACCACTCGGGTGTGCCTAGAGCAAAGCTCATGAGCATGTCCTGAATCGCAATAATTGACGTCACCGTCTACAAGAAACACGAAAAAGTGAGCAGGCTTCACAGGTTTCCGATCTCACAGCATCTGTACGTACCCGGCCGAACGAGGAATCTTGGATCCTGTTTTCTCGGATGTGTTCGTAGAGCGGCGCCGTCGTGGAGAAGCACACGCCAAGCCCAATACTCAATCCTTCCACGAACGACGTCGTCCAACCGATGTAAACGGCCACACCAGCGACGAGCAGCACCGTGGACACGATGTACGCCACACCGCCGAAAAAGTACTTCCTGAAGATGTCCTCGGGTTGCTGCGGCGAGTACGCGGCTCCATGCCCGAAGAGCAAGAACACGGAGCCAAAGAGCGAGATCGTCTCAACTTCCTTGTATAGCCTCACGACGCCCAAGCACGAGGGCCCCACCAGCGCTCCGCCCAGCAAGTACCCGGCATGTGGAGGGATGTTGAAGTACGTGGCGATAATCCCTCCAATTGCCGACACACCGAGCAGCACGGCCACCTGTGCTAGCAGCTCCATGTCGTAGTGCAGCACCGCCGGGTCAGCCTTCTTCTCCACGGCCTCGAGCTTCTTGAGCTGCTCGGCGTTGAGCCCCGTGGTGTTCTTCAGATGGCCGGTCTCATAGTCCACCTGCTTGATGCCGTCCTTCTCGAGCTTCTGCTCGCGCTTCTCTTCTTCCTGGAGGGCCAGCACTTCCTGCAGCTTCTTGGACTGCAGCTCCTCCTCGTGCTCCACGTGCTCCAGCTCCAGCAGCGTGCCGTTGAGCCCCAGCGCGAGTCTCTGCAGGTTCTGATGTACGGCCAGCAGATCGTCGCGTAGCTGCTGCCGCTCGTGAAGCTGCGTCTGTGTGTACTTGGTCAATGGGTCGCTGGTCGCCATGGAGCGGATACTTTTGCCCACCGACTGCTCTAGCTGCTGTACAATGTGGAGATGCTCCACGACCTGGTCGATGGACACGTCGGCAGCCGTCCCTACTGCATCTATGACTTCCTGGGAGCCTTGGCCACTTGAGTCGAGGCTTGAAAATGACAGGGTGTCGGCGGAAGGCGCGGGTTTCGCCTCGATACTGAGGGTATTGGAAGGGGGAGAGCTGGTGGGGGTTGCCGTGGGCGCTACGGGCGCTGGAACCGCGGGAACTTTGGGGTCGGAGAGCACATCGATCTCCGCTCCAACGTGGGCGCAACAGGAGAGTGAGAACAGCGCTACGAGCAGCGCCCAAGCGCCGACGCGAGGCATGCCGTAGAAACCGGTTGTGAAGATTTGGACCTTTTAGGTACTATTTTTGCCTACTTTGTTCAAGTCAGCGGTCGTTCAGGTCGAAGCCGTCTCAAGTTGCTGAGCTGAGTCCCCTCGGCATGAGAATTCCTGCCATGTGAAGGCACCCATGCATGCTGGTCGATTACGCTACCAACCATTTCCCAGTGTCTGCTGACGGGTATGCTTGTTCGTACCTGACCGTATGTCCTAACGGCATAGGATTCACTGGTACCGTCTCTGTTGGTTGGTCTTCTCTGAGAAGCAGAGTAGCATGTTATTCCCCAATCTTCCTCCGACAGCCATGGCTGCTTTGTCTCCGTTCAGTACTTGGCCAACCGCGCTGTTGCACTTCCAGGAGGCCTGGACCGATGTGTGGCAGCTCAAATTGCTGCCCTACGAGAGCTCCGGGGCGATGGCGTCGGCACTGCAGCTGCTGCTCGTGCTCATCACGCTCACGTGGTTGGCCAGCGTCATGACGGGTAACTACTCGTTCACAGACCGCCTGTGGTCCATTACGCCCGGCATGTTCGCGTGGCACTTCGCCTACCACGCGTACCTTCAGGACGACGGCGTGTGGGACCAGCGGATGGTGCTGATGGCGGCGCTCTCGACTCTGTGGGGCTGTCGACTCACGTTCAACTTCTGGCGCAAAGGCGGCTACAAGCTCAGCGAGGAGGACTACCGCTGGGCCGTCGTGCGGAAGTTCAAGTACATGCACTGGACGCTATTCGAGGTGTTCAACCTCGTCTTCATCGCCGGGTACCAGCACCTTCTGCTCCTGCTGCTGGTCATTCCGTCGTACGCGGTCTACTTCCACCGCCACGAGGAGCTGAACGTGGTGGACGGCGTCGCTACTGTGTTGTTCCTGCTGTTCTTGCTGCTAGAGACTGTGGCTGATCAGCAACAGTGGAACTTCTACAAGGAGAAGTACGCGCGGATCGCGCAGAAGGAGCCGCTCACGGGAGACTACAAGGCCGGCTTCAACCGCAGTGGATTGTTCCGCTTCAGTCGCCACTCGAACTTCTTCGGCGAGATGTCGCTGTGGTGGGCGTTCTACCTCTTCTCTATTGCAGTGTCGGAGTCTGCGATGAACCCGTCCGTCGTGGGCACGGTGCTGTTAACACTGCTCTTCATGGGATCGGCGCCGTTTACAGAGTACATCACAGCGTCTAAGTACCCGCTTTACAAGCAGTACCAGCGTCGTGTATCGATGCTGATTCCTTGGTTCCCATTGGCCGAGCAAGCCCCAGACGCTCACCAAGAGTAAAGAAGTTATGCGGTTTATTCAACGTCATGTTTCGCGAGTTCTGCGATCTGGTTTCTCTTCGGTGTCTGGGACCCAGACACCGATGCAAGACCGAGACTCTGGGTCTTGGAATACCCTTACTTATAGGGTCAATTGATGTTTGGGAGAAGAATATCAAGCGTCGAAGGCTCGATCGCTTTATTCTAAGGTGTTGAGTGTCGATCCAACCTAAACGATGA
>KV729755.1:2288-13850 GCA_000500225.2 Phytophthora pinifolia
AAGGAGTAAAAGAGAGCGAATGGCTGTGGTTTCTACTAGAGGAACTTGGGTTTAAACAAAATCGGCCAATTATGTGTTGGTGCGACAACAAAGGGGCTATAAGTATTATCAAAGACCCAGCAAACCATGCATCAACAAAACACATTGAAACCAAAGGTTTGTATGCTAGGGAAGTACACGATAAGGAGCGAATTGTTGTGCAATACTGCAACACAAATGATATGGTTGCAGATGCTCTCACGAAGGCTCTACCTCAAGCACAATTTGAGAAATTGAGGAATCTGATGGGAGTAAGGAACTTAAGTGTGACGACTCACTCAAATACTCATTGAGTGTGTGAGTACAGGCGAGTATATGATCGCTACCACACATTGCAAGTTGAAGATCCGAAGCGATTAGGTGATACTAGGATCATCATAATCATACGGACTCAAAAGTCATGAGTATACGCCGCAAGGGGCTATACTGACTCGTTTGTCATCAACGTTGAAGGCCAAAGATAGGCATAAGAAGGATACCAGGTGTTGAAGTTAAAGTATTCGATCCGATAAGACTTGAAAATAACACAATATTTTTTGGGGAGCACAAAGACTTAACGTTATCATATTAAGACACCCGGTTGCATGACAAGTTCATAATGAAAGACTAGACTAGCACAGGATGCGCTAACGCACCCCAAGCACAGCAAGAGGGTCCATTGACCGCAGCAAAGAGGGGAGGGGTAAACCCCAACCATGGTGAATCGGAACTATGCCATCAACCGCCTCCTAGCTTCTGGATGGGATCTACCGCAGGCTAGTCCTGGGCGTTGTTACTGTGTTTGTGCTAGCCCCCCCTAGTGGGTTTCAGTCGAACCGAACTGTTGGATGCAAATCCGAATGTGAGCAAGAAGAAACCAAGCTCGGCATCGACATCGCCGGTGGTCTCAGTGAGGCCCGGACGCTAAGATAAGAATAGGAGACCTTTTGAAGACGATAAAATAAGATGAGACCTTTCGAGGACGATATAAGAATGGAGCGATTCCCGTTGCGATTTGAATCCCAGATATAGCCAAAAACTTTTGAAAAGGGGCAGGAATAAATCTTGGCAACCAATCACAGATCTGGAAGAGGGGGTACCCCCCTCTGCCAGATTTTGGAAATGTCCTTTCTCGTCAAGATCAAGGATTCAAAAGGCTACGGGAATCACTCCACTATGATGTCTTTCGAGGACGAGATAAGAATATGATGTCTTTTGAGGACGAGATAAGAATAGGATGCCTTTTGAGGACGAGATAAGAATAGGAGACCGTCAAGTCTTCGAGGACTATTAAAGGACGCATGTCATAAGACTGCAGGGCAAAAGGGTGTGCCAAGTCTTTTAGTGGGAGTGTTAGAATGTGCGAAATAGGTCGCTATATATGATAGGTCATTATTATGGCCAATAGGAAAAACTTGGACTTGATGTGTAACACACGGTCCGTGTGTTACATTTGCCCTGCCGAGTGATGTGCGGATGAATGGAGGACGCTAGCTGGTGCAGTTGCACCAGCTCAACTCGTCCGCACATCCAAATCTGACGGCCAGAGAAACACTTAGTGAGCGTGAAGCTGCACGCTCCCAAAAAATACCGCGGTGGACGCTCAATGGCTGGCGGAAGAACAAAGATGGCATATTTGCGTTCAGAGGCAGCGAGAAGACGCTTTCTCGAGCGCCTGGGCGGTCCCGTTCAAGGTGGAGCTGATCACCTTCATGAAGGACACTCGTCGTGAGAGCCGGCCCCTCACCGCCTCTATCATGGCCTCTTACATTCGTGACGAGCACCCGGCGTGGCTTCAGGGCTACACCGAAGGAAAGAAGGACACGTTCACGACATATGAATCGCTGCTAAGGCTGATGCGCCGCTTTGCCTACCGGCACGGCTTCGTGCAGAGCACTCCGCACTGTTTAAAAGTAGCCCATATATTGTAATATTGCCTCTAGCGAACTGATGGCTAACTGTATGATTTATGCTGCTATGTATTCCTTCTTCCTATAGGAAAAACTCGAAGACCTAGAAGCTGTTCAAAAGAGTTTGCTCTCGATTTTGAGGTCAAGTATAGCGGATATAATGCAAGCGAGGTATTTAACTGCGACAAGACTGGCGTTTACTTTGACGCGCCACCAGTCAAGATTTTGTCGGAAAGGGGCCAATCGTCTGCAATAACCGCCCAGCAGAAGCATTCTGCCAGATTGACCGCTGTGTGCACTATTCGCGGTGACGGTGTTAAGCCCCCCCCCCTAGGCGGGGAGCAAAACGGCATCATCGAGAAGGAAGAACTGCCAACTTATCCTGAAGGTACGTTGTATTGCTTTGATCATTCTGAATAACTATAACTGACTTGCTGTATCATTACAGGTCATGTTTACACTGTTCAGAGTAAGGCCTGGATGGACGCACGGGTGTGGAAGTTCTACTTGCGCTCCCTACTGCAGCAGCATATCACAAGCCATTCTCTGCTGCTTGTTGATAACTTGGAGTGCCATGTTTCTGGCGAATCTGAGGCGATTGTCTCGGAGGAGCTCATGGCAGTGCTCCAGCCACTACCAAAAAACTCTACTTCCGTGTGCCAACCTTTAGATGTAGGCATCATGGGGCCTCTGAAGGCGAAGCTGAAGGCTTTGTGGCTGACCGAAAAGGCTACCGCTATGACGGCAAAGGAGAAACGCATAGCGACGATCAAGCGTGTAATTGCGGCGTGGGAATCTATCGAGGCCAACACAGTCGCGAAAGCGTTCAACAAGGCGCTCAACACGAACTATAAAAATACAGCTGCCTCCTCGTAATTCATTGCTGTTGCAATCCTTAAAATATTGAAGACCTTTAGCTGTTTCTACAAAGTGAGGTGGCATTTGCATTCTGTCCGTCGGTGTAGGCCGAGCGGCCGGTGTTCGACCGAGCACCCACGACGTATTGAGCTCCCTTGCAGCGGTAGCGTCGATAGCCAGGTCTCGTGGAAATCTCGTGTGCTTCTGCTGGTACTTCTCCCACAGCAGTCTTCCCGTTCTCGTCAACCTTCTTGATGGTCTCAGCTTCTGTGGCTCTGTCATCGTCGCTCTGTTCATCTTCTTCGTCCTCGTTGAGATTCCCGTGGATTTCCGCGACAAGTTTACAAGTTCGACGGCGTGTACCGGATGGTGATTCACAAACGCACACAGCAACTTGCCAGTGTAGGTGTGGTGACAGCGAAGTAGACGCCGTCTATGACGTCAGCAGTTGCGAGGACAGCGAACTCGTCCCAGAACTCGAGCACTTGGATAGTCAAGGTTGATCTGTCTTTGCCTGTAGATTCGAGGAGCTGCCATCCTGATCGTATCTGCCGTTTGATGAATCCTGGCTGAAGTTGTCGTCGATGACGAAGGTGGCACTCGTCCGGGCGTCCGTGACGACGATGAGTTTGTTCTCCGAGCAGTAACAAAGCCCCACAACTGCACACGAGGGCGCGGAGCTCATTGATGGCAGCATCTTGCTCACATAAGACGTTGCTGAATACGATGGAAGAGCCCGAAATAGGTCAATGCCAGGTCAGGTCAACGGAGATCAACGCACGAATCGGTCCATCTGCAGATCACTGGAGTCTCAAAATCGGACACATATGAAATAGTACATGTATTACATGCACCAATGCACCAGCGCTGCGTGCATGTCCACGAACATTGACTCCCTTTAGCAACACTTTGAAAAACATGCAAGGCACATCTTCTAGATGTGGTCACTACCGGTACAAAACCAGTAACGGACGAAAGCAAGCAACCGTCGCAATCGTAACTCATTGCCCACACTGTGGGTGGCAGGTATGCGTTCACGCTCTCGTACAGCACGGAGTGCTAGGCAACAAGAGCGAGTAGCGCACCCAACGCGTCGATCGCGACGCCTAGTAAGGCAAGTGCCTGGCCTTATCGATGGCGGACAGCAAGAATCTGGTGGTGACCCAGGTGAGACCAACTCGGTTGCAGCACTTCATGAACAACAAATTATAACACCCTCTCTGTGGACATCTGTAAGTGGTGCGGTCCGACGAGACACAAGAAGTACACCGTATCGAGTCTAGAACAGAAAATACTACTACTGAGGTCTCCATGGCTCGTGTCGAAAACACTTTGGCATTTCTTTTGAATCCTTACGACGGAAGTGCAGTATCAGCTCAACCAAGTCGGGACAACGATGTGCAGACACGTACACACGACAATTTCGATGGCGAATTCGAGTTCGATTTTCCAGAATTTGATCGTCAGAGAGTAATTCCCAACGTGACAGGTGACACGTTAACCACCCACACCTCAGAACATGCGATTGGTGCTAGCATTTCCGAAGGCGGGCCTACACGTAGGACGGGTCGAACGAACAAATGGATCGGCGGCTACAAGTATACCAGAATCAGGTCGATCACGACAAAGGTCTATTATCGATGCAGTCACTACAGAAGCACCCAATGCAGAGGCAAATGTGAGTTTGACGTGAGCTTGGAAGCTTACCAAAACTTCGTTGAACACACGTGTGGTAGATCTGCACTTCCTCGCCAAGATAATTTGATCGGCCCCAGTATTGAGCATAACGTGTCAGATGCAATGAAGCGTGTGGTAGATACACTAGCAGTCACCACATCGGCGACTCGTATCGAAATTTGGGATATTGTGCGGAGAAAGTTCTACGGGAACCCGAGCACAAAAATCGCTCTCTCCGGTTTAACGAGAGAAGAAGTTCTGCGACGAGTGAACCGAGCGAGAGCCGAAGAGTTTGGAGGGTCCGTATACGGACAGATTGAGGCTCCTCCTTGGTCTCAGGTTCTACACGAAGATGGTTCTCCATCTGGGACCAACTTCTTCATGTTTCACTACTCATACTATGACCGGATCAGCAAGAACCGGCAGCGAATTCTTGGGTGGGCACACCCGGTACTTCTCAACATGCTAAAACACAAAAAGACCGATGTGTTTGTTGACGGGACGTTTAGGTCTGTACCTCCACAATTCAAACAATGTGTGATATTTTCGACCTACGACATACCAACAAGGTCATACTACCCGGCCGTATTTGCTCTGTGCACCTCCAAGAAGTATGACACGTATTTCCACGTCACACGGCTTGTTCTGGATGAAACTGACTATGCCCTTGATCCAGAGTTCGTTTATTGCGACTTTGAGGCGGGATTCATTCGTGCAATCAAAGATCACTTCCCGCGCGCGTCGATTGTGAGCTGCTTATTCCATTTTAAGCAAGCCTGTAGGCGCAAGATGAAAGCCTATGGCATACCAGACCGCGAGTGTTCCATTGCAATGAGTCATGGTGTCTTGGACATGCTCACAGTAATTAAACAAGAAAAATTGAAGAAGCAAGGTCTGCCATGGGTCAAGCAGGCAATTGAGTCAAAGTGTACTGATGTCGGCCATCCATATTCAAGAGAAAAGTGGAAAAAATTTTGGAGCTATTTCGTCCGAACATGGATTCATCGATTTCCCCCGCTCTCTGGAATGTGGAGCCCTATTCCAAAGGGACCGTTAGCAGAACGAACAATCCACTCGAGCGCTTCAATAGGGAGATGAATGCAGCATTCACAGCGCACCCCAACCTACCCGATTTTGTAGTCGGAATTGAGAAAATAGCTCGGCGCTACGCGAATCTGAAAGCTGACATCGAAGTGGGAAGAGCTAAGGCACCTACACGTTTGCCAATCCAGCTACCTAAGCCGGTTTCGCTGCCAGACATAGGTCCCAGCTCGGATACTTCATCATCAAGTGAAAATGAAGAAGCTTCTACTGATGACGATGACGGAAGCAATGTTTTGCGTCCTAATCTACGCGCAAATGTGGTTCAACGGCGTCTGACTGGAGCACAGTTGCCGTTTCACGATTTTGGTCAGGTCTGCGAACAAACTGACTACTACGACGACACAGGTGTCTGAAGTCCGCCGTCCTGCAGCAAAGAGAAACACTTGACTTTAATGTTTCAATATATATGCTCTGCTAAGCTAAGGTGACATTTCGATGAGATGTCAATTATTCAGGATGGGGTCCGAAAAAACGATGGGTAGGTAGCAATGGAGGATCCGGATCATCCTTGATGCCTCTTTTGTGGAGTTCCTTGTTCAGATCTTCTAAGCTGCTACGATATTGCTGCCATGCACGTGTTACTCTTCCATTTGAAAACTCGGAGCTTGGAGCGTCACTACTATAGTCAGGCTCGGGCGGAAATGAGGTGCTTGCAATTGCACTTGCCAACACATCTCCGACACGAATGCAAACAGCGCTGAACGCATCTTTGCTGGTTTTACAATTGTCTTGGGAATGCGCAAGAAATATAGCATTTGTAACACCAGCAACCATCGCTTCGATGACGCCCGATAGATTGCCGTTGTTGTACGCCGTCATGATTTTGAGAGATTCTTCACGGCACATCACGTCGTGGTACTTCGCTCGGTGTTTGCTGAACTTTGCACGAAGATTGACCGATGCGCTGTCTTGTGGGGCAAATTGGTCAGGCGCTAACCGAGTCCTCGATCGCTTTGCCGGATTAGAGGCTCGCTTCGTATTTTCACTTTGCGTACGATTCGGTTCGGTACGTTTGTCCAATACACCCATTGCGTGCTCCGGAAAAGCTTCGTCTGGCGTCTGCTCTAACAAACGAGTCTTTGTCTCGAAGGAAAGCGCTTTCCATGCATTACGGAGCCGCGATCCCCCACGACCACGAAGCCAATTGCTGTCTCGAGATGCGCGATCCACTTCGTCGAGACCCTTCCTCGCTTGGGCATACTTCTTGGCCCACTCATTCCCTTCCATCTCCGCAAAAAGCCAGACTGCTGCGTGTATCTTCATCTTTATTACTTGGCAATGTTGTTTGTGCACGCTGTACCTTCGTGTTCACAGCCTTGCCTTGCTGAGAGGATTGTTTTCGATCTCCCCCCATGCTACCAATATAGATAGCTTACCTCTAGACCAGAAGGCTGAGATTTTCCTTTGAGCAACAGTCCAGAAATACACAATGAGCAAGATAGTCAAATGCAATGCCTCCGGCAGAATTCTGCCTGTAGCGCACTGGAGGAACCATGCCGGCAGAATTCTGTCGGCATGATTCTGCCGGCATAATTAAGTACATTCCAGAAATACACAATGAACGGACATGCAATGCTGCCGGCATAATTACCTTCAATAGCTACGGCACGTCCATCGCTGCCGTAATACATCCACGCCTTCCTCACCTCCAGCGCGCACTACAGGCACTGCGAGCCACGTACACGCCGGCCGATCCTGCCGATGACCTCACCAACAACGATCTTGAGCTTGCCAAATCCGGTGAGGACTCCAGATGCACCTTGAACAGCAACGGCATGTACACCGCAGCCATATTGCATCTAGGTCTTGCTCATCTCCAGGCACCGTGAGCCACGTACACGCCGGCCGATACCGCCGATGACAATATTGAGCTGGCCGGCTGGCTCCAGCGCGCACTCCAGGCGCCGCATGAACAGCAGCGCCATGTACACACCGGCCGATCCCGCCGAGCACAGTACTTGAATGGACTAAAGGGTTAACATATGTCGTTCACGTCCAGAATGTTTTGCAAAAACGGTGGGTTGACCAGCGATGATCTGACCTGGAATTGGCCTGATTCGAAGGATATCGAATACGATTTTTCGACAGGGAAGACTCCTGCCATTGCGAGTTAATGCTCCTTGCTCCAAGACCACGACGAGTTTCCTGCACTTCGCATTGTGCGCGTAGACCCGAATCTTCGTTTGCGGCTCGATTGTGTTGATCTGGACGTGCATCCGATAGAATGCGCAGTACAGTCGAAGAAGAGGAAGAATTCATGGAGGCGGCGTCTTTCTTGGACGTCGCACCTTCTTCAGCCCCCGAAGCTCCACTTGCACCGGAATGTACACCGAGTTTCCCCACATGTGCGAATTCCTCGCTTCAAGACCCGGTCTCACCGTCCCAAATACCCCAAACAGAGCCAGTACCCACCACGAACTCGTTGGAAGGGTAATTCGCAGTTCGTAAGAACTTTCGTTGGTATGTTTGTCCTATCATCGAGCGACGTTCGCGCAGCCGTCGCGCAACGTTTTGTCGTGGTCTGGGCACCTTGTGTCACGTGTTGGTTTTGCAAGATCAACTTGAGTGAGGGGTGATGTGTGGAGAGGAGTGATTGCGGCTGCTGGCCAGAGTGATGTGGTAACAGAAAAATGTTGCAGAAGCCCGCTGCCAAGGTCGGGTGACGGCCAAGCTGCAGCTGGTGAACGCGAGGCGGGGAAGGTCGCGCGGGAGCGCGTGATCGAGAGGGTGACGGCCAAGCTGCAGGTGGTGTTCTTGCGGGGCGTCAACTTCTGGTTCTGCACGGTGCTGTGCGTGCCGCAGTTTCCCGGGAGAGAGGGTCGCGCAGGAGCGATTGGTCGAGAGGTGACGGCCAAGCTGCAGTTGATGTTCTTGCGGGGCGTCAACTTCTGGTTCTGCGCGGTGCTGTGCGTGGTGACATTGCGGACGGTCTCGCAGTTTCGCGGTTGTCGCCGACTAAAGGTCGACTAACAATCTCATTGACAAGCCACAGGAGAGCTATCATCTCCGCTCGAAAATACGCTGGTGGTATGATTTGACGGAATTGATTGGTAAAGTTAAGCACTGCTAACACAGCTGGTGGTGGTCGTCATCAAGCGTTCGCTGGTGTTGCTGAAACATGGCAAGGGAAGGAATTGCGAGAGTGTCGAGTCCGTTGAGTCGCTTCCTTCAACCAGTGCGTTTGCCGGTGGTTTCGATCACTTTGCGAGTCTGGGAGTGAACGGACTCAGCGAGTAGAACGCGTTTCGGCTGGTGACCCGTGACACGAGCAAGTACCTCCATGAAACCATGACATAACATCGGCGATGAACACGGCGAATGCGACCGATCACTTGCTCCTCGGTCAAGACTTCCAACAGTTCCTCGGTGTCTTGCCCATAATACGTCTCACACACTTTCTCCCAGATATCGCCTTCTGGCATACCAGGATTCAGGGCTCGGTCTCTCGTTTCATGGTTGGCGATCGAGCCGCTGACAACAACATTGCGACGACAACTATTCGCTCCCTCAACCCGCCATTCTGCGCCTGGTGTGATCTTGAGGACAACGTTGTACCCCGAAGTTCGGTACGTGCTACACCGATAGGCAATATTCTTTGAAGAGAACCAAGACTTCGTGTACCGAAAGCTTTTGTATATCTTGACTGTTCTGGAGCCGCCCTTTTTTTCGTCCGAGTGGCTGGCTGTGACTGCGCTGGTGAAGCAGTATCAAGTGCGGCATGTACTTGATCTTGGTCGCCGGTGGCCGGAAGCGAAAGTGCCTCCAAACGCACTGCAATGTTATCCGAATCGCCTACAACTTTCATCGTGCTTATTCTTTTGGCGAACTCGTGCACTCTGTCGAGTCATTTTGAAGCAAGGTGGGAGTAGGGAGACGATCTGGTTGTGCGTGTAAAGGTGGACGGATGACGGGGTGGTCGCATGCCCTGGTAATAGCGTAGGCCAGCTCCTTAGTTCAGTACCTCATGCATCTGATCACAGCTCAGGTCATCGCGAGAGCACCTAAAAAAACGTTCCGGTCATAAGACCGGAATACGGCCAGTCAAAACGCTTACCCGGTGGACGGCGCGGTGGTGGTTGCTTCGGTAGGCGTATCCGGATCCAGTAGCCAACCTCCTCCAGAAACATCGGGGACCCCATTACGGACCCCTGCCTTCGACAAGAGTGGACTGGCCGCGCCGGGGTGAGTGAGGCGAGTACCGAAGCCCCGCAGCAGGAGTTTCTCATCTGTCGCCGTCCGGATTTCGCCAAGGGCGGCAAGTCGATCCAGCTGCAGGTCAACTACTTTGGTGTGTCGATAACCGGAGCCCCGGCGGAGATTTACAGCGTCGATGTTGAGCGCCCGCCTGCACTGCCGGGGAAAAGGCCCACATAGAAATAGAATATATATTAATCATTTAGTGACAGTAGTGCTTCTTCACACCAGCTACCAAACCTTCGAAGTACCCAAGACGTCGAAATACCAGGACCGCCACAGATATTCGTCTAGATAGGACGGCTTCAGGTGTTTGTTGATTCCACGCATCTTCTTCAGTTTGTGCTTGATTCGCACCACCCACGTCCCTTTGTACATGCCGCGAAGTGCTGGTGTATTTCATCGTCTTGAGCCAGCGGTTGTTCTGGCGTGTGCAGCAAGGTTGACACGTAGCTGGTGAACTGATCGGACATGATGGTCATCTCTGGCTTGAAGTGCTTTTTGATGAGCGGACTCAGCGTCTTCTTCTTGCGATCGTCGTACGTCAGAATGCCGAACCACCGTCCTGACATACGATCGACCCCACCAAACAGCCAACAGTCCTCGTGGTGTACACCCCAGTTGTACTTGCTTTTTCTTGACACTGGTCTCGTCAATTTCGACGATATGATCAGGACCACCAATCTACACATTTAGACAATAGGTTGGGTTAAAATAATACTTCAGCTTGTCGGTAGCATCTTACCCGCATGGAACACGTTAGCATCTCCTTGCTGTATATGTCTCCGCAAAAGGTGTCCCAGTCCGTGACAGCCTTGCGCTGACGTCGACCCACGCAACGGCCACGCCAGCCGGGAGGCTCGATGCCCAAAAGTACATTAGTCGGACGCACTGGCACAGCCCTTCTGTAATGTAGTGAGCGCACACGATGGTAAATTGAGGAATGACATTAAGCTTGGCGCGCTAGTTAGCTATCATCTACTCTGTTGTAGCTGCGTTCATTAACTAGTGACAACAACTTCTTCTCAAGTGCAATTGGTCGATTGACAATTGATGTGGACCTTCGATGTACCACACGCCAATTGACGTATGAAGGATTCTGACGAATCAAGCACTGTTGCCTGCATTCGTCACACCTTCGCAAAGAAGGAGCCTGCCCGCAAGCTGCGCTCCTTCCTGCATCCCTTTCTCGAGCAGCGGTGACTTCACCGCGGTGATGAGGCTTCTCGCATCCGTCATCCGTCTCTGGGTCCGCGCACGTGTGTGGTGAAAATCAAGCTTGTTGAAGTGATCTCAACGAGCTCCTTATCGGATTACTTCTCCAACCCCGATGTGATCGTGATGACCGCGTTGCAGGAGCTGGACGTGACCGTGCGTCACGTGGGGCAACTACTTTTCTTGGAAGAAGTCGTCCTCAGCAAGGAACTGTGCTGACAATACCACCATGCTATTCGTATCGCGGACAGGAAGCTGGTGGTGAACGTGGATCAGGCAGCGACGGAGTTAATGGAGCTCGTCCTGGGCGCGCAGCCCGTCAACCAGACTTTTGTCAGCATGAAGGGCAAGTCGATGTATGTGACTGATTACTTCAGTAAGGCTACTACCTGCACCTCAAGTACCCGCAGCTTCCGTTGGTCAACGTCGACCGTAAATGTGAAAGCTGGTTGTGTGAGGTGACCCCTGGTCAGCGATGCCGAAATACCAATCTCTGCCGAGAATATTCGCCAAGTGTGCGGTTAAGTACGAAGAACCTCGAAGAACTCAACCGGGGTTTCCGAACCGGAGGCAAACGGAGAACCGC
>AWVW02028967.1:0-12090 GCA_000500225.2 Phytophthora pinifolia
CTACCCGCAGAGTATCACGACCTGGCGAAAGACGTGGCGCGCGATATCATGGAGTCGTACCCGTACAAGGAGATGGAGAACTTACCGCACCTTCCGGACTACACGTACAGTCTCCTGTACACACTCACACCTCCTACGTGGTTGACAGACGCCGCCATCCGAGCGTGTTGTCACCGTTTGGTCATGGACAACCCGACTTGTCGCTTCGCTGGCTTTCAAAGTGCAAGTGCTACGACCAAAAGGACACGCAGCATGGACGCAGTTATAGCGGACGTGACTGTGCGCGATACGATCATGGCTCAGGTTCAAGAACCCGACGTGGACACCATCTTCCTACCAGTGAACTTCCATAATGCTCACTGGTGCTGCTTGGTGGTCAATGTCAGAGCTAAACGGATCTTCTTTTACGACCCCCTGAATCAAACTCCGTACAAGAACGCGTGCTC
This sequence comes from Phytophthora pinifolia, assembly GCA_000500225.2. Classification (NCBI taxonomy): domain Eukaryota; phylum Oomycota; class Peronosporomycetes; order Peronosporales; family Peronosporaceae; genus Phytophthora; species Phytophthora pinifolia. The sequence goes on from AWVW02028967.1 coordinate 447, forward strand.
CAAGATCGCTACGAGTATTAAGTTCAGCGGGCTGAAAGAGTACGACGTCGTGGCGCAGAACAATCCGATCCAATTTGACGCGTTCAGCTGCGGGGTCTATGTATGCTGGATGTTTCTCAAGCACGCAAAGCAAGGCCTCAGGGTGGACATGACTGCGGTGTCTCTTCCGAGACGCCGTTTCGAGTTATTTTTCTACCTAAAGTCTGGACGACTGCTCACTTTGGAGCCTGTAATGCCAACTGGACGCCCAGCCGATGACGACGAAGAGAAGCAGCCACCGCCAAGTCAAGGCCAAGACGAGGAACAACTTCCAGCCACTCAAGTCGCCCAGTAGCTGTACCAGCTCCTCTCCTTAACAACATGAATTCAACTTGATTCTACATTTCTTTTGCTCTTCTCAGCATTATATACACAAACTTATATCAGACAGCTTCTGCGAGCTCATCATAACTCCATGCAGGCCGCGTCTTCCTCATTCTCCACCGTCGAACTCTGCAAAACTGCGCAGTGCGCACTACAGGATTATTCCATGTTGAATTCAGGATTAATCATGGATTGGCCTGGACCGCACATTTATATCTTGCACATCCTTCTCGTCCTCATAGAATGTTCGACGAACGTTCTCGAACTTTATCGAATATTACCCATATGGTTGCAATGCTAAGTGTATACAAGATTAATCCTGTGTATAGTCCTGGCGTATGTCCATGGTTATAATCCTGGGCTCCAACAGCTGCCATTAATCAAATGCTTCAGCTTGGACTGCTTCTTGATTGAGCACGTGGACTCTGTGTGCACGCTGATGGGTATCTTGAAGGTAGAGTGAGCGGTGCGACCACCCACGAGTAGCAACGACGCAATACCGCTCGATGTGACCGCGATGGCAATTTTACCCGACAGACGAACACTTGCAAGTATGTGTTTCAATAGTGTCGATTTCCCCGTGCCGCCTGGCCCATCGATGAAGAACAACTTGTTTCCAGCCACAGGATTTTCCACTGCACCCATGACTTGGTCGTAGATATACGATTCAGGTCGCCGGTGTGCTCATCCACTTCCGCTAGCCCTCCGTGATCGTAGCATTCAAGCTCACGGCGGATAAGGTTGTTCTCCAGTAAAGATAGTCGCCTAATTACGAGAGGTTGTAGTCCTACACGGAGGCTCCGCTAACTTGTAGAAGATCGCTCAAACTTTTGAGCGTGTGGAACAGACCATCCTCTTTCGTTTGGGCCTTCAAGGTCGCTTCAGGCAAGTGGCTAGAGAATGTATCCCACAGTGCACGAATGTCGGAAATGTAGCAAACAGCTGCCGTAGTTGGTACGACATACGAAAGACGACCGCTTCCGACATACATGTGAACCATTCTCGGTCGTCGTCGGTAAACCCCAGCTGTTTGGCCGCCTCTTCGAACGAAGGAAGGACTACACTATCCACTGTTCTCAAATGAAGGAGGTGGGGCCTTGCGATGGCAGAGCAGTACCCGTAGGAAATAACGCTCCTTGTCTCGGAAGGAAACGTGGATGATATATCCTACAGCTGCCTGGGACTTGGTACGCCGGATCCATACTTTCTGAGTGGCATTCGAACAAAACGTTTTAGGAATTTCCTGGTACAACATGGTCTTGGCGCTTTGGTGCTGGGGAGCCATAGATCGAACAAGCTGGTGAGCATACTTCTTTTAGCCCTCCACAAAACGTCTCCCGGGGAGTTGTCTGCGCGAAATGTAACCATCTATTAGTCTTCCAAGTGCACCGTTAGCGTCGTCACCGAATGTCATGCCCTGGATCTCCATAGTCATGAGACGCATGCATCCCTCAACGGGAGAGATGTAGGTACCGCAACACCTCGTTAGGCTCTTGGCGCGGTTCCTGGGCCTCGACGGTCATGACCGCTTTGTCGGACCCTTTCGTGACGTACTTGTAAACGCTAAAATCGACGTACACACCTCATGGTTGACGTGACAGTCGTACTTTTGGCTCAGGAACAGATTGTACGGGACCCCCACTGGTTGATCAGCTTGTTGTAGATTTTCCCCTTGTAGTTTAGAACGTCTGGTTCACGTCGCCGCCGTCTGGACTCGGGGTATCCGTCTATGTTAGCTCGCGTTACCCCCAACAACGGCTTTTGATATCCCTTGGAGAACTTTCCGTCCTGTGTACAGGGGTAATGAGGGTTTGCGGCGCCACATGGTCCATGGATCATGCATTTGATGACGGTGTCGAAGAGAACAGGGTTGACCTCTTTGTTGGGCACCTCAGCAGACGACCACTCGTCAATGTGGTGGAGCGCTGATCGTGAAATTGCTGACACGGATCAAGCTCACCAATGGTTGTCCAGACTGCTGACTAACGGATCACCATCAATGACCTTGCCGCACCATTTCACCGAGCGCTGGATTGGACTGGACATGCAGCGCTCAACTTCAAACCGAACGCGAGCACACCTCCTCCAACTTCACCGAGTAGGTATCCACATTATTGACATAGAGCAAAAAATAATCGATTCAAATTAGCAAGTGCTTGTATAACAACTTCTTGAAACAATTCTCCAAGGTGACTTGGAAATGCAGCGCAGCCTTGCGGTACACGCGTCGGTGTGAACACTTTTGCATCGGTCATGCAGCTCGGTCTCTCTTGGCTGGCCTTGGCGAGGGGTTATTGCCAAAAGCCTTTGATTAAAATGAAGAGACCGAAAAAAACCATGCCGCGGACGTGCTCCGTCATCACTTGGAGCAATGGCATCACGCCCATTGGCAGGCCGGTAGTCATTAGGTTGTCGGTATTCATCCTTGCCAGGTCTCTTGACCGGCAAGGCCGGACATGCCCGCCGACTTGTCGAATTCTCGTACACACACCCTAGGCGGACAAGCTCCTCGTTGAACTCCTTGAGATACTTGCGCAAACGGGTATTGCCTCGGCTTGCATCGGAACAGCGTCGCATCCTCCTTTAACCGTATCGCCAAAGGTGGTACCTTGGCGGGCGGGTCTGGTCCAAGCCGCACACGCCAAATATCGTACATGTAGACGATGGTGCGTAGACGCTCCTCTTTCTCGGATGCAAAGCCGTTTTGGATCGCTCTAGCAGTACTGCTTGCATTGTCAGGCACAGAAGTGCTGTATGGGCATCATCCTCTTGACTCCACCGAGCAAGTTGCTCTAGTTGCCGATCGATAGTGATGCCAAGCTCGCCCAAGATAGGATATACTCGTTTATTCTGCATCACCGAAACTTCGAACGAATTCACCGGTCGTACGGGTCCTGCCGCGGTGTGCAGCAAGATGTTGAGGCGCACGGAGTGGTGAGCAGTGATCCTGTGTTTACCTACAGTCTCGCGCGCAGACAACCGCACGAGCTTACGTAGTTTGCACGAGACTACCCAACCCTTGAAGCTTCTTCAGCTTCAGAGCACTAATGATGCTCTTCTCCGCCCGCGAATCAGCGCAGTAGGGCATGAATAGCTCCCCGTTTAGCACAATGATGTTATCATGCTACGAGAGGTAGTTCTTTATGCGCTTTAGCCTTGACGCGGCATTGTCGGGTCGCTTCGAGCTGCCCCTGTTGTTGTCGCGACGCTCATGAATCCTGCGAAGCAACTCTTCTTTTCATTGACAGATGCAGTCGGACAACGACTCAACCAGTGATCCCCATTGCACCTGAGGCAGCCTCCGGTCGGCGGATTCGGACTTCCCCGTTTCTCTGTTGTCTTGGAAACAACAGCCTCTGCTTTCCGCTGCCCGCTGCCGCGCTCCACCTTTCGGTATTTCGATCTAGGCTGAAAACTTAGATGCTCTTTTTGCTTTCGCTCACTTTGATCTTCAGAGCGTGCGTTTGCGTCGTTGAAAGTCACAGTCCTGCTCGAAGGCCTTGTTTTTGAACGAATCTTTCTCATTGGCTTTGGATGACCTGGCCTGGTACTTGATGATGGTCGCCGCTTCATCACGCAGACTTCGTAGTTGAAGTGACTCTACCATTAGCTTGCAGACGGATCCCTTCGTTCCCAGTGAAGAACTCTGACCAGCCCTGTTCCTCGATGAACTCCCTGCTTCTCACGAAAAATTGCATCTCTCGCTTCTCGACATCACTCTCTGCCATATCGATCGTGACGTTCTCCTTGAATAGAGCGGCAACATACGGAATATAATTGTTCTTGACCGAAGAAATGATCTCGTCGACCTTGGTGAGTATGAACTCATCGCTGATCGTTTCGATGTCGACGTCCCAGTCGAATTCACACCAGACTTCAAGAAGTCGCTATTAAACGACTTCTTCACACTCACCAGCACCTCCGCCATTGTGGCGGGGCACACAGCACCTTGCACAGAGGAAGTGCTGAAAGCATGCAATACTTCCTGTGGACTAGTCCCTGGTCTCAGGGGACGCTTAAACAAATAGATCGTAAGATAAAGACTGCATATATTAATAGGAGGGCTCTGTTTGGCCTGCAATACAAACTAGGAGACTCCTATAATGAAACCTGACCAACTGACCAATGGTTGGTTCAGAGGATAACGGGTATCTCGTACCCCGAATAGGCATATGTAACTACGTAGGTCAGTACTTAATACGGACGGGACGTTTTCATCCAATGGGATTGACGCCTCGTCAATCCCAATGCAACGGCACACACATTATGTTGATGTCCCGTTACGCCCTCCCCCACTTAGAGGAAGACCACCTGGAGCAACTTTCTTTCTTTGCTCGTGCATTTCGCAACTTGCACTGGCAGTCGCAAGCTTATCTTCGAACCCGGCATCTCATGCCTGGGCGGACAATGCGCAAGCGCTTCTCGAGATTAAGTCCTCGCGGGTAACATCCCCAAGGGCAGAGCCTAGATGCAATGCCCCGGCACCTTCTGGTGCCTCAGCGGCAGCGGTGCCTGCAGCTCCAGGCCATCGCATCCACACGGCCAACCAAGCGCTCACGGAGTAGTGATGAAAGAAGTGACCAGGAGGTCACGCGTTCGCCTGCGAAGACCGACCCTATGGACACTCCTCCACGCAAGCTCACTCTAGCTCAGGGTCTGGCGCGAGCTAATGCCTTGAAGGCCATGTCAAGAAACGCGGAGCTTCTGGGCGCTCGCCGCCTAGTGGTGGCAGTGAGTATCACCTTGAGGGGAACACGCTCTAATATAAGCTGCCTCCTGGTAAGTCTGCGCTTACCGAGCATGACCTGTTTGGCAGCTCCTCGGAGGACGAGTGCGCCACTGGCCATGAGCCCGGGGAGATTTGCAGTCTCCCCGTGAGATCACGAATGAAGTCGACGTGCGTCAGGAAGGCTACCTGCACGCTCGTCAGGCGGCCAACGTGGCCGCCGCGACTCCGAAGTCGCTCCCGGATGGGTATTACCGGGTTGTGGTGCTGCAGCCTTTCTGGAGCAGCTCTCCGAACCCCGGGGGCTGCTTGGTAACTTCACGTCTACCGGGGTTTACGAGAGATCACTCGGTGTAAGCCAGGTTCTCATTGCCCAATGCCAAAAGCGGATTTCCACTTCGGCGTCAGCGTACGTCCCTTGTGGAAATCCGCTTTTAGCATTGGGTTGACTTCAAAGATCTACCCGCCAAGGAGCTCCGTGAAGGAGCTCAGTTGGATCACATCTCGACCCAATGGGACCTACGGGTCCAATTTGCTCACCTTATTGGTAAGCGCCAGCTCAAGGGCACGATGGCACGCCACACAATCAGTGCGCGTGCCCCGGCCTTTAACCCGGCCAGGAAGTTGTCGTACGATACCTCCTTGAGGAACAGCAACTCTGACACCTCGGGCAGTGGCTCCAACCGGACGCCGTCTGCCTTGACCCACAGGCCTGTCACACCATCGAGGATACGGAAGTCCTTCTCGACTGGTTGACTTGGTGGGACCTGGGCTAAAGGCTCCCGATCGATGGCATCGATCCGAGGCCGGTGTTCTACCAGACCTCTTGCAGACTCGAACTGCTTCTCGGGGTGTGGAACTGTGTTACCCACACTAGGAGCGCCATTCATGGCCTCCCGATCAATTATGGTCTGAGCGACACTTGGTTACCCGCATCGTGTGGAACTGTGTTACCCACACTGGAAGCGCCGTTCGCGGCCTTCCGGACAGCTATAGCTGTCGGCGGTACTGTGTTACCGGCGTGTGGTTCTATGTTACCCACTTGTGGTCCTGTGTTATCCACTTGACGAATGCCCGTCGGCATTGTCAGAGTCGGCGCCCTTACGATTGCGTGCAGAGACCTGCCGTCGTGGCAGCCTCGACTTCAGACTCATCTTGAGTCTCGCCCCTCAGGTCCTGCGTATCTTGAGCTCGGCTGGAAGCCCGGTCCATCGACCTAGCCAACTGTGGCCCACGAGCTCCGCTCGCGATGGATGTGGTCTTGCGACCTGGTGCAGAGCACACTGCACCGGATTCTCTGTTTTTGGAACTCTCCTCAACAACGCCCATGTATTCTTCAGACGCATGTTCGTCTCGGTCACCCGCACGGGGGCCATGTCGTCTGGCAGGGGTGGGAACATGACTCACCAAAGCTCTGTCAGAGACCGGAGCCTTACTCGCTCCTATGACCTTACCACGCCAATCGATCCAAGGCTCGTCCACGGCATGTCTAGGATCAAGTCGGACTTGTCCATGCCGAGGACGATGAACGACTCAGTGCTGTCAAAGTCCTCAAACTTGACAGCCAGGTCAATCCTGACCTTCGATACACTTACCACGGTACCGTCGGCTAGTCTCACCGAAACCAACCCGCCTCCCTTGCTGCATCGGGGAACTTGTTGCGATTCTGTGCAACGCATTGCCGTCGGGCAAAGTTCCTCGACGCCCCTGAGTCAATCAAGACTCTTACGGGATATCCAGGTACCCATAGACCTGCGTGTGCACAGACTCTCAGGGGCTAAGCCTCCATGGCGCGCGCCACCCGATCACCTCTCACGGAGACTCAGGTAGGGCGTCCCGTTCCTGCTGGTGACCTGCGTTCAGCTGTCCCTTTGGTTGCGGCTTCTGGCAGCGTCCACGTGGACCTTGGGGCGACTCAATATGGGCGGGAATGTTCGCCTCGTCGCGGGAAGGTTCGCCTTCCTTGGCCTCCTGCAGGACAGATACGTTACATGTGTCCAAGCTTCCCGCAAGCAAAGCAGCGGACGTCGCGCTGCTCGGTCGTGCCCAAATCCATTGACACCGGCCCATTGTTCGCTGGTGGCTGCCAGGCAGTCACAGGAGTACACGCCTGCTTGTGGCTGTACTCCTCGTGGAGGACTGTCTGAACAGCTGCCTCCAGCGTACTCGTGTGGGCGCGGAACAGTCGTGTTCATGCCGGGCCTACCCGTAGGCCTTCCACGAAGACCGTCACCCTGACGTCTTCCGTCAGTGGGTTTCCCACCAGAATTGCCGCTAACACACGGATCTATTGCACGAACTCGTGCAGCTCGCGCCTCCCTTGCTTGCAGGCGAGGAAGCGCAAGCACTGGCGATACTCAATGTTCGCCGGCAGGAATGCAGCGCGTAGCTGCCCCACCAGCTGGGTGTAAGATGTGAAGCATCCGGGAGACATAGTATCCATGGTCATCGCCCATGTCTTGGCACGACCACCCAGCTTTGATAGCGTATAGGCCACTCGAAGTGGCTCATCCGAGAGGAGACCTGCCTGCATGGCGATCACTACTTCTCGGACCCAGAAGTGAAGGTTATCTCCTTCCTTCCCTTCGTAGGGCGTCACATTCAGCCTCAACGGCTTGGGCTGTGGCGGCCTTTGCGTAGCCACGGTAGGTTGCATGCTGCCCCGAACGTGAGCGATCAACCCGCATTCGTACGCGTCGAACGCATTGATGTGCTCGACCTGGTCTGTCGGCGGCGACGTCGCCAGACCCCGGAGTGCATCCGTTCCAACGATGCCTCCCATTTACCGAACAGACTCACACTGGAGGTCGTTCAAGTGAGCAAACTCACTTCGATCCATCTTGGCTCAACCTTTGGGATTCAGGTAGTTCAATCTGCCCGCGTAGGCGTCGATTGACTACAAGTACTACCAGGTGTGACGGGGCACACAGCACCTTGCACAGAGGAAGTGCGGGAAGTATGCAATACTTCCAGTGAACTACAGTTCACTAGTCCCTGGTCTCAGGGGACGCTTAACAAATAGATGGCAAGATAAAGACTGAATATGTTTATAGGAGGGCTCTGTTTGCAAACTAGGAGACTCCTATAATGAAACCTGATCAACTGACCAATGGTTGGTTCAGAGGATAACGGGTATCTCGTACCCCGAATATGCATATGTAACTACGTAGGTCAGTATTTAATACGGACGGGACCTTTTCGTCCAATGGGATTGACGCCTATGCAACGGCACCCACATTCTTTTGGTGTCCTGTTACAGCCATCTTGTATGGATCGTTGTTGCACCTCACCGCCACTTCATCTTAATACTCGCGACGAACCTTACGCCGCTGCACTAAGGCAGAGCGATAAGTGCTCTTCAGTTGAGGAGCAAGCAAGCGGCATAGCTGAATTTCCTCCAGCGTCCGTCGCGGAAGAAACCGAAGGCGTCGGGTTGTTGCGAGTCCATACTGTCATCTCGACCTTAGCACTGCTAAATAATTCTTTGTAGTAGCCACACTTGAAAACGCGAACACGGTCGGGGGAAGCTGGCACTTCCTTCAGGTTCTTACCGGGTGTGTTGCGCTTGCCGGAGTCCCGCTTACCATTTTTGGAAGGTTTGCGGACTTCTTAGAGGGATTTTTGGTTAATCAACCATAGGAAGCTGGAGGCAATAACAGGTCCGTGATGCCCTTAGATGTTCTGGGCCGCACGAGACTTGGTAGTAAATCCAAAAGTGAGAAAGGAAAAGGTGCACGCCGACACCCTGTTCTACACTAGCGTCCCAGCGAAAGCGCTCTGCTCGACCGTCCTGCATGTGTTCTCCGATAGCACTTGCTTGGTCAAAATTTATAGATGCGGTTGTTTTTGGTTTTGGTTGACATGTACGTCCAAGTATTGTCCAGCGAGCACGACCGTGACGGTGACGCTTGTTCACGCCGCGTGTTTGTCGGAGAGGTCCGGCAAGTGTTGGATGTCTCGATGTTGGCACCCGACCCAGCCACAGCGGCAAACGAATCAGAGACGGTCCCCGTACGAGACCGTGACATCCTCGCCTGGCAGAAACTCACGCACAGAGACAACTACGACGGTCAATCTGCGCCCAGTATGCACCTCGTGGAAACGAGCGGAGGAATTGCACGCATGCTTCAGGAATCGTAGCTTGCCCCCCGCGTCCAACGCGTCGATGCCCACGTGCTTGTTGCCGGTAGATCGCGTCTTCAGATGCATACGGTGACCTTCGTTCGCTGGGCCGTTAAGATATGGCGGCCCAAAGAGCTGCATGTGTCCGAGGTACTCTCCGATAACCTCATCGGCCGCAATGAGGTCTCGTGCCACTACGCCTCGCATGCCCATATGGAGATTTCGTCCAATAGAGAGCGCTCCATTCTCGCGCAGCGAGCTCCCGCACAACCCGCTGAACACGCGGTTCTGGGGAGTGCAGAACCGATTTCACTTGCGTTGAAGCAACTCGATGCTCTGCAGCGTCGCTCGCAGCCACACCCTGCTCCGTCGCGCACGCCGATCGAAACGGGTGGGAAGGACCAATGACTCGAATTGAATTGCTCCGTCAGGACGCGCACGTCGGTTAGTCACGCCTCGTACGCCCGGCCTTCCGGAAGACGGCCTCCGGTCGTAGTTGTGGGAGGTAGAGTTGAGGTCCTTGGAGCATTCTTGCCACGTGGTGAGGATTTCGTGGTACGAGGCTGAGTGTCTCGGTATCGTAGCTTCTGAGAGCCAGGACGAGTTGTCGAATCCTCGGATGCTCGTCGTCGACAGAAACGGGAGTCCCATGAGCTCGATCCGTGAACAGTTGACGGGCTCTCTCATTCCCAACGTCGATGCTGGTCCTCCGATCAATGACACCACACCTCTTAGGGATCTGATCAGCGACAACGGATACCGACAATGAGGTCGCCCGGGTCCGTTCAGAGGAGACAGAGAACAATGGATCCCCACCAGTGACCGGGGACGACGAGACCGATGTGGAGCCTACATACGTCTGGGAGCTTGGTGTCCCCGGAGCGCGGGTCGACGTCTGAGAGCTTGGCGTCCACGGCGCGCACAGTACTCTAGAAAAACGAGGTGTCGATGGTTCAGGGAACAAGGATGGGTTCCGCGTAGAGGCCGTCGCCCTTCCGCTAGGCAACGGAATGGTCGGACCAACACCCGGGATAGGCATCCTGTTTGAATCGAAGCAAGAAGCGCACGGGTCGACAGGAGATAACTCGCAACTCGACATGGTCTCCACTTGGATGGTCCCTGCCGCGAAGAGAAATGGGTGACGAATAACAGGCCCCGGACGACTGCGCGATAGACCTGACGCGCTTCGGGCGCGGGGCCTGGGATAGACTCGTCCCAACGTTGCGAGGGCCCCTCTTGTCATATTGGTCGCGCCTGCACCAAATACAGAACGATAAGCAGACCGTATAAACACAAGGGGGGTCACGGGACAGGGACGTACGTCGGTGAATTCAATCGAAGCCGGCGAGGACGAATTCTCTGTACGCTTTACGCGATTCCTGCAGCCTCGTGCGGCCAGCCTGTGGCCACAACGACTCCTCGTTCAAAATGCCATGGTTAGTGTGAGATCGTGTAAGCGTGAAGCGAGTACATACCGGAAGCGGCCGCCAGGGCTTCTCTCGTTCTTCCCGGCTCGTGGTTGAGCTGCTCTCGCCCTACATTCCACGGGTAAACTAAAGTCCGCCAACCAGACAGTGACGACAAACACGCTAACTTGCCTTGGGGCAGACGACCTGCAGCGCTTGTGCTGTACGCGGCGAGTTCTCGAGTGGCAGCCATCGAGCTGCCAAAATATCACGCGCGCGGGAAAACTCAGCGCCTGCGCAAGATCGTTTGAACTTCAGTTCAAACGATCGCTTGCTCAATAGAAGTAGTGGTTGAGAACATAGTGAAATCGAAATATTAGTTTGATAAGGTTGCTACTTCAGGGTGTCATAAAACGAGATAAAAGGCATCAAACGAATTGTTTGGTGAGACCACTTTTTGGTCTCACCAATCAATTCGGTTTTATGACCCGATTTTAATGACCGGTTTTATGGCTCCTTCATCGGATCTTTTTATAGGGGTTTTGGAAGGCGTCCACTAGAATTCGTGTGCAAACCTGACAGAGCCTACAGGCTCAGTATATCAGACTCAATATGACTCAGTATCGTTCAGTACGCTCAGTATTTGATGAGGTGATCGGCAGAAGCTCCATCTGTCGATCGCAAAGGATCGTGGATCGGGCATCTGTCAAGCAGGTGCTGTGTGAAAGAAGGTGGGAAGCGGTGTGTAAAACGTGAGGTTCAAGATGAAGAAGGCATAAAAAGCGGACTGGCAGGGGAAATCATGAGTTTCTGAGTGAAGGTCGGTGAATGATAAAATTTGAATGGATGAATAGTCTTCCTTACAGCGCAGTTAATCCCAAACTCAAATATCTGTACCGCATGGACTGCATCACCTTCTTGGTGGTGGCCGCATCGCCGCCAAGGACTCGTATAAACGTACCATCACCGCGAATTGTGAGAACCGCAGTCATTCTGCCGGCGTGCTTGGTCATCTTGACAATGCGAG
>KV729832.1:551-22468 GCA_000500225.2 Phytophthora pinifolia
GTAAAATATGTGTATGCCCATCCAATTAGCAAGTCCTAGCCGTATCACTTTCATATTTGTCTTTATCGGACCATTGCGCCACTGGAATGGGCTTGTAGGAGCTACAGCCTGGCAATACACTACGTGCTAAGGCAACTGCTGTTGCAACGTTCTCCAAGTTTCTGAAAGGTGAAGACGTAGAAGAGGAGTACGTAAGAAGATGTATTGAGGAAGATGAGAGCGGTAAGAGTTTTGTGTGTGCCATGGATAAGTTTGGGATGCATCTTGCATTTGGTGAAGAAAAGAAGGCCAAATTGCTCGCTCGAAACACTACTACCGGCAAGCAAAGATTTGGCTTCTAGACCAATTTCCCCAGCACCGGCGTCGCTTGAGTCGCGACTGCTCAAAATGGGGAAAGCCCTTGACAATTTTTGTTTGAAACGAGCTGGTGGTGGCTTCGTATCGAAAGCACCACCTTGTACAAAGATTGACTTGAAAAAAATGTTGGTGTATTTGTATACGAATGCTTGTTCTGAAAGTGACTACCAAGACGCTGCTCTCCTCTGTCTTCTCTGGTAGTTGTTCGGGCGGACTTCAGACTTGTCCATGATCCGGAAACGGAACATCTCCATCGACGCTGCTGGCGTTTTCTTCCTCCGTCTGGTTCGTGTCAAGACGTCGGAAGAGCAAGGATTGTCGCTCTTCCCAGATGCTGACTATGCCTCGTGCCCCTTGCTCGCTATTGCTCTGGCCCTCATCGTCCAAGCCACGCCATGTCCAGCACTGATAGACAACCTCCCCGACCAAGCGCAACAGACCGCCGTCACGCTGTCGCCCGATGTACCCCTTATCGAGCTCCTCAATTCGCGCTCGGAAGTCGCCGGCCTTGCCGCTCCGGCTGCGGCGCCACACGTGGACACAACGCCGATGATATACTCCCACGTCAACAGAGTTCTTGGCCGCGTTGCACCCGCCGCTGGCGTGGAAGCTGCCCTCACGTCCCATTCATTTTGCCGTGGTGGTGCTCAGCATGCCAACGGCTGTGATAAGATGACCGCTCGCTGGATTTTCGACCGGGGAGCTTGGAACCTGACTACAACAAAAAAAGGGTTTAATGACATATTCAACACAAGCCAAGAAGACCAAGGTGCTCAGTGGATACAAACCAAAGGCGAAAGTGCCGCTTCAAGACCTCTCCACCTTCGACAGCCAGACACTTGAGCTGATCGTGAAAGTCCAGAGTCTCCTGTTCGCCGCCTGCCATCAGCTCAAGACGGAGAGCTTCAACATCAACACGAAAGTCCTGAATGTACTCACCGCGTGCGCCATCCGCCACTACCCACTGCTGAAGAATTTGAACCCCGAAAGCCCGGCAGTGAAGCGCATCGAGACCTGTGTCGCCCATGCTTGCTGCTCGCTAGCCGATCTTCTTGCTTGRTCAACCCATCTCGCCGAGGCTCCAGGATCCTGTAAAGATAGCGCCAAAACTAACCCACCACACGCACCACCCAGCCACGACGAACCCAATCCAAGAGAGCCAAGCTACGAGCAGAAAGTCATCGATCACCAAGCAGCTGTGATCAAACACTTAATCGAGAACTCGAAGCGACAAGATGGTCGCATGGACACACTCGAAGCAAAGTTAAACGGTGAGCCCGCGCTACCTGCACGCAATCGAACAAAGGAAGGCGAAGACACAGTTGAGGTGAGTGATAGCCCGAAGAAGAAGCAGTGCAGAGGGTCTACAACGCACCTGCACGCGACGTGGTTTACCTGGTACGCACATGAACCTCGTTGGCAAGTTGGATCACCGAAGCAACAGCGGTCTAAGTCCAAGCTCCTCGTCGCCTATATGAAGCTTTTCCTCGAAGAGGGCTTCGCTTTAGATCCAGCGGTAGCAGATTACCGTGATCGAGTGCTTGAGCTTGGGAAGCGCGCCGAAGATGCCGTTCTTACGTACCTCAAAAGCGAGCACGGCATCAAATCGCGTGGATCGAGTGCCGTCCTCAAGCATCTTCAGGGCTTCACCGCGGTGTAACTCTCAATGACAAGATCCAGCGTCACCAGCGGCTCCTGCAAACGACAGCAATTCAAGACCCAGCTCCTCGCTACACGCAAGACATACTAGACCCTGTTGGCAAGTAGTTACAGCCAGACGAAATACATACACCTTGACATGGAGACATCCTCACAGCAGATGCCCTCGAGCTTGTACAAGCCACGCGTCGTCTAGGCATTCAACGCGGCTGCCCAAAGCCGCCTCCAACCCAACGAAGGCCCAGTTCGAACAGGCACCCCAGAGTCGAAACTCTGCGCTCTTCCGGTTGATCTACATCGTTGGTGGGGGGTCGGAGGCGCTCTGTGGTTGTGCGGGGGCCCTGTGGGCATCTTGGCGGTCGTCTGGCACCAAACCAGCGGAGGTCCGAGCGGTAGCGTTGAAAAAAGAGAGACTGAAGGTGAAATCCCTGTGAGCGGACTGCGTGCGATAGATGGCACGCTCCTACTGGTAGATACGTCACCAATAGGAATGGCTAGCGATGGCTGGCTGTCGACATTCTAGGAATATCCGGACTGAGTCGAATCAACTTATCCGGACAACAGCAAAAGTCTGGTCTCAGTTTTGAATTTTCCGGCTCTGGGCCACATGTCTCCCGTGCCAAATACTTGAGTATTTGAAAAGAGCGTTTTTCTCAGCCCACAGGCCGAATCAGGCGATTTCCTGCCGCCTATACACAAGCTCTTTGTTTTGGCATTCCCATCACCGATTGCCATCCCCTAAGCGCGTTGCTCGTAAGTTAGTGTCGGTTCGGTCAAAAGGATTGGCACTTTGCCGATCCAACGATACATCTGTGTACACTACACAGTCATCAGGTCGGATATTTTATGGTATGGGGGACGTAAACTGGGTTCACGTAAAGTTATCATCTTCCCGTTGCCGTCTTATTTACGTACTTAAGTATTCTTTACGTGAACTACGAATAAAGTCTGAAAGACGTCTATTTATTTGCAGAAGGAAACCAATATGAGCTCGACGGTGACGGTGACGCCGGCTACAAGGTTGAGAGAGTGGCCCTTACCGAAGGAGCAGTGTGACGTCATTGACGCGTTCTTCAGTGCCAAGCACGCGGCAGGCATGGTGCGTAAGAGCAAGTCTCCGCACTCATTGCCAACATTCTGTGTCAGAAAGCCTAACGGCAAGCGGCGAATCGTTCATGCCTTCAATAAGCTCAACGCTGCCACCATTTCGGCACAGACGCCGATTCCTAGGAGGGATGTTCTGCAGAACAACATGGTTGGCTGCACACTGTATGGTGCGCTTGACTTAGTCGATGGCTATTACCAGCTACTCATGCGAGCGAGTGATGTCCCGCTGACAGCGATTAGTACTCCGAGCGGTATGCTCTGGGAGTGGCTGGCATGCCCCAGGGGCTGTCGAACGCACCTGCGACGTTCAATTGTCTGGTGACGCAGCTCTTCCGGCCCCATCGGTCGTAAGCACAGACATACTTCGACGACATCTTCGTCCATAGTCGTTCTGCCGACGGCAAGTCAGATATGGACAACCACGTTGACCACTTGGGAGCAGTGCTCGAGCGCATGCGCACTAACATGCTGCACGCTAACGCATCCAGATGCATCTTCGGTTCTGAAGAGATTCCTTTCTTTGGATTCTTCGTTGGGAAGCGCGGCCTTCGAGCAGATTCAGCTAGGGTCAAGACCATTGTTGACTGGCCGGTTCCCAAGAACCAGAATGACTTACGCAAGTGGCTTCGCCTCGCCGACTACTTGCACAAAACTACGCTGAGATGGCTCGGCCATTGTCCAATCTCCTTAAGAAGGATGCGGACTGGTGTTGGAACACCGAGCATCAAGATGCTTTCATGACGGTCAAAGAGAGTCTCCTCCATGCGCCGATCCTGGCGTTGCCAGACCCTGATCGTCCATTCAGTGTCGTCTGTGACGCATCGGATTTTGCTATCGGCTGTGCTCTGCTGAAAGCAGACGCCGAAGGGCATGGACGCGTGATAGCGTTGGAGTCTCGCCAGCTTACGGCTGCGGAGAAGAACTGACAAAGAGCTACTTGCGATGAAGTATACTCTCGTCAAATTCAGGGTGCACCTGCTTGGCTCTGAGCCGTTTGTGATCTTGCGTCTCTACGCACTGCGACCCAGTCGGCTCACCTCTCGCAAAGGATGGCCCGCTGGCTGTCCTTCTTCGCGGCGTATAACTTCGAGGTTAAATACAAGCCTGGCAGGAAGAATGGTATGGCGGACGCGTTGTCTCGTCGACCGGACTATGAGCTTGCTCATGTCACGATGGTTACATCGCCTGTGTTGGGCCTGGTCCGTGCTGCATATGCGCAGGATGACATGTGTGCAGCTCTGCTACGTGCTCTCGAGAGCAAGGAGTTTGAAAACTCGGACAAGACATTGTCGTCGCGCTTGCGCGCGAGCCTGCATCGCTACTCTGTCGATGATGGTCTGCTGTCGATGATGGTCTGCTGTATTACAGCACGGGAGCTGCAGACACTTCTCGTGTCGTTGTGCCTCATGGTGAGCATTTAAAGTATAGCATCCTCTATGAGGCCCATGATACGGCCACCTCGGTCGTGAAAGGGCCTACAGCTCTATGAGCAGGACCTATTGGTGGCCCAAGCTGTACAAATGGACGAGCACATATGTGAGACGTGTCAGCGGGTGACACACTCACCGCATGCGGCAAGTTTGCGTGTACCCTCTGGGTGTTGGGAGTCCATGAGTCTGGACTTTGTGTTCAGCCTTCCGAAGGCCTCGGACGGCAACACGGGTGTGGTCTTTGTTGACCGTCTGAGAAAGACGGCTCATGTAGCGACAGTGCTGGACACCGTTTATGGTGAAGGTACAGCAAAGCTGTTTCTCGATCGGGTCTTGCTGACAGAAATTCGTCAACATGTTTACGAACAGTGAGATGGCTCACATCAGCAAGCCGATCGGCTATCTCTCCCTCACCAAGTCCAGAACCACGCGCGTGGGTGGATAAGACCGTTCACGTAGAACGGAGTGTAGCCGGTGGAGGCACACCCAATAATAAAATTAAATCACTAATTCTATTAACTAACATAGCTTTAATTGCAGCTTTATTTGCTTGTACACGTGTAAACCAAAAATTAATTAATAAATAAGAACAAAAACCTACACCTTCCCAACCAACAAACATTTGCATAAAATTATCAGGCATGCATAGCGTTATTCAACGCAAACTCAACTCTGGATGAAGCTGACCTGGAAGACACGAAGAAGACGCTAAACGCGAGGAGTGAATCGGCGATCGTGGAAGATCCATCGGATCCGTACTAGCCTTTTGTCAAAGAGTACCAAGATGTGGTCTCGAAAGACCCGCCCTCGGGGCTACCTCCCGATCGAGGTGTCTGTCATGAGATTGACTTGGTTCCAGGAACCAAATACTGCGTACCGAGGCAGTGGCCTCTGCCTAATGAGCAGTGTGACGTTATTGACGCGTTCTTTAGCGCCAAGCACACGGTGGGCATGGTGCGTGAGAGCAAGTCTACCGCACTCGACGACCACATTCTGTGTCAGAAAGCCTAATACCAAGGGGCGTATCGTTCACGCTTTCAATAAGCTCAACGCTGCCACCATAGGCCGATTCCTAGGAAGGCGATATAACAAGCGACATGGATTCGGAGGAGCTCATGGAAGTCACAGAGCCACATGAGGGTGCGGGGGTGGGGTGCTGGTATTGAGCAGAGTGTGGAAGTTGCTAACGCAGAGCAGAGCGTGGGAGAGCACGACCCTGTACCGAGTGTCGAAGTGGACGAGCCTGATCGGAGTGTGGAGACTTCTGCTGCTAACACTAGTTCTGTTTGTGCTCGGACCCACGCGAGCCCGTCTGGCCCGTCTCAAACGGTTGTGAGCCCGTCTGGCCCATCTCAAACGGTCGTAAGCCCAGCCATCCGAGCTGAAGAGAGCACCCAACCATCCGCACAATCTGGGGAAACAACTGACCGCCTGGGCAGATCGCCAGACCCGTTCGTTTGGAGGACGAGACCGACGCATTTGACGTAGCGTCTCCTCCGCGGTCGAGAGGGACCGAAGACAAAACCCAAAGCCGCGAGAAAAGCCCAAAACCTTGCGGTTGTCATCACTCGAGAAGGTTCGGAGATGCACAGCAAGAACATGACGATCGCCACGCTGGATCGAGCGCTAGAGGGCTATCCAACGTACATGTCGGCATTATCGACAGTTATCAAGTACAAGTTACTGATGGTGGACACGAATGTCAAGTCCCACCTCTTCACCGTAGTAAACGTACTACTCCAAGACCAGGAATTCCCACGGCAACCTCGGGTTCTGAGAGGTGCTCATTCGCTTTCTGCAGTGCCGTCACTTTCTTTGTGCATTTGCGGAGGAGATCCTTCAGGAAGACGCGTACTAGCTCATCGGTGTCAATAATCATCTTGTTAGACGGTAATTTCGCGAGCTTATACGCCACCGTAATATCCTCTGTGGTGGAGACTCGCATATGTGTCTCCACCCTGTAAGGCATAAGTACATCGGTGTGACGTGGAGAGGGCAGCTGTACCTCAAACTCATCCTGAGTCAGACATACATTAAAATCTTGCGATCCATGCTTCGTATACTTGGGCCATGTGGCTTTCACTGGCTCTCGTCCAACCGGGCACTACATGGTCATCGAATGGGCCTGCGTGGGCTGATATGGGTACTACGGGTTCAGATGGGCAATATGCCTCGTCACATTTTCTCTCAGACGGGTTCCCCAACACGTGCCATATTTATAGCAATGGGGACGTAAACGGACGGGAACTTCCCGTCAAGAAAAAACGCACCTTATTTTGACGTAAAGTTAACGTAAACGACGGGAACCAGATATACGTTCATTTCTGAGCCTGCCACGCAAAGATTAATTCTTCCTTGGAACAAACTCGCTTGCCAAGCAGTGAAGTTGCAAGGACGGTAGATAGAGCGCACGCGTGCCTTGGGAGGGCGTTCAGCGTGGCGATCACATGGAGACTTTGGGACTTGGCGGGGAGATACGTGGAGACTTGGTGGGGATATTGCGTGGAGGCTTGACATTTGGAGATCGTGACGACTATTTTCCGTGAGGACTTGGAACAGACAACAGAAACGCGGCGCAGATCGAAGGATTGTGGCAACACGCTTGGGACCCCACGTCTGCGTAGCTCACAATGGAGGCAACCTCCTCCTACCAGCACAGCAGCCAAGTTTATTCAAAATGTCACGTATTCACAAACAAGAGTACATATCTTTTGTTGACCTTGTAGCTCCAAGCGAGCACATCACAGAGGGGAAATCGCATTGGTCATCGTCAGACGCTACTTTGGCGTACTGTCACAAGTGCAAGGCTACATTCGACTACAAGTCCGGAACCAGTGCGAGCATCCGTAAGCATCTGAGCAGTGAGGATCCAAGTGTGCTCACGGTGGAATGGCACGTAGTCAAGCCACTGAGATGGTGGCATCTGCACTGACATCTAAACGAAAGGCGGGGTCACCGTTTCTCTCGCCATCGAAACATGGGAAAAAGGCTAAGCCAGCAGAAGAAGAGATGACAACTCGACTAGTGACAGATTGGATTGCCAAATGTCTACGGCTGCTGAGCATCACCGAAGACAAGGAACTCCGCTTTCTGATGACATTTGTTCAGACCACTCAAGGTATCTATGAGTTGCCATCCCGATGCACGATCACCGACCGCTTGAAAACCCACGCGCAATAAAAGCGATTGTACGTGAAAGTACACATTGCTGAAAACGCTATTTTCTATTGCTTTACGACGGACATTTGGACTTCACGCACAACTGAGAGCTTTCTCGCGCTGACTATACATTCTGTTACTGATGTGTTTGACTTCGTGAGCTATACGTTGGAGGTTGTTATCTTTCCTGGAAAGCACACTGGTGTCCGTATCGCAAGTCTTATTAGCGCTAAACCCTTCACGGTTGACTAAAATTGTTCGTGATAACGGTGCGAATATTGTCAAAGCATGTAACGAATTGAACGTCGAACACTTTGGCTCTGTAGCTCACTTTCTGCGTCTGATTGTGTCGGGCCTCTTGCGAAGACACGCGATGAAGTGGACGTATTGATATCAGAAGAAGCCAGACAAAATGTAGCGTTTAACGACGTTGCAGAGGCAAAAATTGGTGAAGAGCAATGGGTTGAAGACCCGGAGGCCGAGCTGGAAGCGATCAATGAATTGGAGAACGCTTTAGAAGAAGTAACCCTTGAAGGTTCGTCTGGTGAGTCTGATGACGAGTCCGTGGAGTCGGTGGGCCTGGAAACGGATGACTGTCTGGACGAAGGGCTCCTTAATGGATGCCTCAGCGCTCGTGCTGCGTCTCAGCTGATGCATGCAATGAAACAGGCCATGGGCAAAACAAGAAAACACGTTGCCAGCTTCCGCAAAATTGTAACTTTTTTCAACAAGAGTGCAAAAGGAAAAGCGAAGCTGAAGTCTCTGCAGAAAGTTCCTGTACCGCTTACTGTTGGCAGCTCGATGGAACAGTTCCGTCGTCTACTGCAGTTGCGATCTGTAATTCAAGACTTTCTTGCTTTCATTCGGACATCAAGTGGAAAAGAAGAATTTAGCGATGTCAAGCTCTTACGACCGACCGGGTATATGTGGTTTCACGTCGAATGCCTTGAAAGGCTTCTTGTGAGCTTCGATGGAATGCAAAGTTGCTATCATGTAAAGTTTATCCTACTTTGCCGCTCCTGCTGCCCTTGCTTGCGTTTACTGGAGAAGAGATCGAGCAATAAGAAAATATTCTCCAAACTTTCTCGAACTCACGAAGGTGAACCACACTATGACGCAACGCTAAAAGTATGCATCTGGTTCGACGGCTCTTTTTGCTTCTACTCCACAAGCGCTTTAAAGATCTTGCGGTAGATTTGAAATCGTGCAGCTTGCTGGATCCTCAATTCGTCCACGACAATTTTCTCAACACCGCGGAGAAAGAGACTGCAGACAGGTTTTGGTGAACGAGGCAATGCGCCTGAGTGGAGCTTATGTCTTTGATGCCAGTCCCTATTCGAGCTTCGAGGAGAACAGCGACGACGAGAATTTTGCCAATGAGCTCCTTGGTTACCACCGAAACCCACCACAACCAATATCCCCTGAAGAATTGTCGCTGCGCGACCAGGTGAATGCCGAAGTTGAGCTGTACTTCGAGGAATGCAAGCTTCGAGAAAAGACAAAGAATCAAATGAAGACATGTGAAAGGGCGAGCCAACACAAACTTGAGAATGTTTTAAAATGGTGGAAGGACAACGCGGGTGAATTTCCGTTTTTGGCTCCAGTTGCAAGGAAGTACTTTGGTATCGTTGCAACCTCGCTGTCGTCAGAGCGCTGCTTTTCATGTAGTGAAAATGCAATCACAGCTCGACGCAACAGACAACGTCAGGGACATCGTTTTCATCCACAATAACTCGGTGGGGAAGGACCGTGGCGATGCCAGCACCTAAGAAGAAGCAGACGCAGTGACGAGTAAGAGTTGCTTTAGGGGAATATACAACATGCATGTTTTTCGGTACTTTGGTAATTGAAGTGAGTCGTTTTCTTATACCACAAAGGTTGTTGCTTTCTTCAATTGACGGCACCTTGAACTTCTCCATGGCCGTCTGGCCGCACCGTGAACGAATGGGCGGTAGCGCATGAAAGAAGTCTGGGCGTAGATAACCGCAGACAAACCACTGTGCTGCACGCTCTTGTCGTCAGCCAAACCTAAGCATCTTTTATATATTGGTCGTCTCTGATACTCCGAGTGTCGTGCCCAGCGCGTCCTCACACACGTTGCGATATCAAGCGCAATGGACGGTGCACCCGTTGCGGTTGCAGTTCACGCACTCCAGTTATCAAACGCTACGCGTCGTGAACTCCTTAGCGCCCCACGGGAACCGACGAGGACCGAAGTAACGCGCAGTGCTCACAACGTAACCCGTGGTCATACACGCCCCAGCACAATGTTCATGATGCAGAAGACGAAGGCCGGCCCACGAGACCGGCAGAGCGGTTGGACTGGCTCCCGACGTCGTAGAAGCCCAGCACCAGCATGGCCGTGTCGATGAACTCCGTGGACAGTGTAGCTCGAGAATTTGTCGCTAGGGGACGTCGAGAAGCTGCTCTGCGTCGTTTCACGGTTCAGGTTGATCACGTTCAAGTTCTGGTACTGCATCATGTAGAAAAGAACATTCAGCCCGGCGTCTCCACGAAGGCAAGCGGTCGTCACGGCCGTGTTTAGATTGGCTCCGCTGCTGCCCTCAGAGTAGTAAACACCAATGAGAATGTCGATACCCCAGCACATGCTGATGCTTGGCTACGTGCCGTTCTTCTCCTTCGCTGGTTGTTCACGCCCATTCCAGCCACAATCATCACGATCGTGCCGAGGAACTCGGCGATGCACTCGCCCAGGTGGATACTGTTGACAGCGAAGCTGGTGCGCTCGACAGGGGATGAACGTGGTAGCCTTTGTGGTGTCCGGCATGCCGCCGTACCGGCCTCGTTACGCAGTATTTGGTTCCAGGAACCATGACAGACACCTCGATCAGGAGGTAAGCCAGTCGGCGGGTCATTCCTGTATTCCTTTAGAAAGGATCCGACGGATCCTTCAGGATTGAAGCTCCGCTTCGCGCACTGAGTGCCACCTTTGTTTCCCCAAGGACAGCTTCATCCATAAGCGATGAGGAGCTCAGCTCCTCTTCAGGTCGTATCATGACCACCTCGGCCACCTCAACGCGTCCCCAAACTCGGGAATGAACAGCTCGTCCAGCTACAGCAGAGCATCCAGTGCCTGGATAGCCTCAAGGCTAGCATTGCCATCGGCTTCACCAGTCACTCCATTAACGAGTGTATATAGCTGCTCGCTATCCCCGTCCATGACAGACACATCGTGTGTCAGGACAGACGCCTTGCGTCTCGCAGTCACCATCTGGCGTCGCTGCCGCCTCCTTGCGGAAGCTGTACGCCTCGGAGAGGCCAGCAGGCTCACACGAAAAGTGTCATCAGGTGTTTCCACCTCTTGTTGCTCCAAAGGAGCCGGCGATGGACTGCAATGCTTGCAGTCCCCCACCCAGTGGGTTAGGTGCTACTCCACCCGGTTCCGCCGCCATACTGGCGATGAGAGTTCGTAACGCTTGGACGAAGTCCAGCAACTCTTTCTTACCCTGGCGGGTAGAAAGGAAGCGTGGTCTCACGTGGTAGGCCTGGTTAGGCGGCGAGAACACTCGCGAGAGCTGAAACTTCAGTTCATCCCAAGAAGGGAACGCGATGTCCACACGTCAACCGCGCTCGGCCACCGAGCTTGGAGAT
Source organism: Phytophthora pinifolia (assembly GCA_000500225.2). Classification (NCBI taxonomy): domain Eukaryota; phylum Oomycota; class Peronosporomycetes; order Peronosporales; family Peronosporaceae; genus Phytophthora; species Phytophthora pinifolia. The sequence goes on from KV729832.1 coordinate 11,876, forward strand.
GGCAAGTGCCACGCGCTGTTGCTCGGTCTTGAGCATGGCGGACGCCATGGCCATCTCGACCTCTCTGACCCAGAGCAGGAGGTTTTCGCCTTCCTTGCCGTCAAAGGTCTTGACGCTCACCATGAGCGGTTTTAGCTCTGTGAGCATCACTCGATGCTGGTCTAGGCGTCACAGTCGCAGCCGCCTCAGTCATCTTCTGCTGAACGTGCTCCAGCAGAGCATTCTCATACTGAGAAAACGCCTCCAGGCGCGCGTTCACCGCGTCGGGGCCTTGCGAAGCAAGATGAGCCACACCGTCCATGCCAATTAAGGACATCAGCTTTTTTAGCCGGTCCTGTTGGTTCGGTGGTAAGTGAGTGAATTGCTCCATCCTCAAAGAGGGGCAGTTGTAAACTCAGGTGTAGGATTGACTACAAGTGCTACCAAGTGCAGCGGGGCTGCAGTAGCTTTAGCGTCAGAGGAAGACACAGACTCACAGAGTCTCTAGTGATATTGATAACCACACGCTCTATACGAGAGCTTGAACGAGTACCTGAAATATACCTATTTAAGGACTCCAGAGGAACGTATACCTTATAGGCTGACAGCGCTCACGGAGCATAGTGGAGGTGGCCGGGGGCTCGTTGGGAAGAAGACCGCGCTCGGCGCCTAGCCTTCACTTTCGCGAAGTCGAAGCGGAGCTTGCGCTCCTGGCTCGCAGGACGGTAGTCGCCGCGAGTGCTCGGTCCAGTTCGCAAACTGCACATCGTCGTCTTGGACAGTCTATCTTTCTAGGAGCACGACCGGGTACGTCCGCATGGCGGGTACGGAAGCACCACGTGCTTGGTCGCTCAGTCGAGCACCATACTCGGACTGGTTTGTAACTCGGGGCGTCAAGTATCTGTCATGGAGAGCAGCCCGCGTGGCTATCTCGCTCGACGCCGAGCCGGAGGCCCGCATAGCCAGGATCTTAGTGGTCGCAGCATGGCCTGCTTCACCACCTCGGTGGGATTGCGCGGCTCAAAGCCATAGTCTCGACGAGAACTAAGCAGCGGCCGCGCTTCGGCCTTCAGCGAGCGCTGAATCTCTCCCTCCTCGAGCTGGTGTTCTTGAACCTCATCGAGGTTGTTGGTGACGACGCCACCCTCCAGACCGGAGGACACAGGCAGCGCTGTGAGCGCATGTGCCGCTCCAGGCTCGGGAAACGGATTGGGCGCCGTGCGCCGGGTAGGCTCAGACTCGGGCGATCTCGGAGAAGGCATGGGGGTATCGGACTCGTAGTCCACCTCCTCCTCCTCCAGACCAGCAAAGAGCTCATCGCGAGCTAGATGGGGCGCTGCCCCGCGTCTGTGGACTTCGAGTCCGTGGGTTTTGACATAGGGGTTAGCCCGTACGTTGCCGTGCTCGGAGTAATACTCCCTCACTGAGAGCGTGTGCGCAGAGCGCGAATGAGCTTCTTGACCGGAAGACGAAGGAGCACTTAGTTGCGGGCGAAGCCCTGGGACTTTGCGCTGAAGACGTGCGGTCAAACGGCCAAGAAGCTTTTTGACTTTGAGTCATTCGCTTGGCCACGTTGCGTGGTCCGCTCTCGAGCTTGGAACGTTCTCGAGCTTGGTCCTGTGATAGCTAGTGACCCAGCAGCACACGGTTCAGTTGAACGACACCTCGGTTGAGGCAATGACGAGTGAGGGCACGCGGTGTCCTCAGTCTGGTGGGAGAGGGTGTAACGGGGTACCCAAGTTAGGTGTCATACATAAGTTATGTGTGGCACATCGCCTCTCATTCAGTAGGTGGCCTCACAGCCACACAATGCATTTGACTAGGCTTTACTATGATAGATAGTGAAGCTGATACATTCAGCCAACAGGCAGCTCTGCCGCGATAAAGTTCACATTTTGAAGCCTAGAGTTCATAAGCCTTTGTATAAGGTATAAATTCCTCTGGTGTCCTTAAATATGTATATTTAAGGTACTCGTTCAAACTCTCGTATAGCGTTTGTGGTTATCAATATCACTAGAGTGTGATGAGGTACCCAGCAAGTTTCTGGGGAACCCATCAGTCAGTTACCCGCAGCCGCGCTCCGACTCAAAGCAAAGTCTCTTGCCAGTGGCATCCAGACCAAGGCCGACCTTTTCTCCGGAGCTTCAACCGAAACTGGCTCGCCGCTGCGGTCGTATGTCAGTGTCGCAAGTTGGATCCCAGGAAGTGGGCTCGGATCCCGGACCCCAGGAAGTTTCCCGGATGTGTGAGATGGCCAAGGTGTGAAGTTGTTCGCCGGTGACAGCGGAGTCCGTGTGCAGAGTGAAGTTCGAGCTGAACCCAGACCCCAGGATGAGGTCCCGGACCACAGACAGGATCCACGACTCCGGGAACAGTCGCCGTGACGGCGTAGTGGGTACAAATCAGGTGAGGCAAGCCCACGAAGATTCAAGGGCCTCACGCGGTAGAGTCCGAATCCAGTGGTGACACGGCTGACGAAGATGTCGTAACCGGACGTACGGGTGGCTCCCGGATTTCAGCCAATCAGCACTCGTAGTTTATCAAGCGCGCGCTTGAAGATCGCCCAAGTCAGTCATTTCGTGCCCGATCTTCGCCCAAGTTCAAGATGTAGCCATAGCCAGTAGAGCGCACGCCCTTGCTAGAAGGTATTTACGTATTTGCATGTGTAAGATTTCAATCAGGGTTCAATTTGCCCCGAAGGACGCAAGCGAGCGCGACCCGATCGCATTTGAGTGCAAGCCGCGCAAGGACTAAGCTTCTCGAAGTGTTCCGAAAAAAATCAGCTCCATTTAACCAAGTCTTCCCTGTTTCGACGTGGCGGACTTCGTTATTCCATATCCCCACCCCTGGACTTCGGCTTCGCCTGGCGGCTCAGTGGTGCTTCATATTATCGGGACGAAGCCGATCGTCCCTGAGGTTAAGGCAGAACACCTCCCTGGGTTATACGGTTCCCGGGAGATGTTGGTTTCGTGGCTCGAGGTCCCGGACGGTTATCCCGGGCTCGTTTCGCTCGTCTTGAAGAGAATCCCAGGCGTGGTGCGCGGAAGTCCCAGCGTGTGGCGAGTGCGCTGGATACACGGCAGGCCTATCCCAGGTCAACAACTCGCAGGGTGTCCCAGAGTGTAGTGGCAGTGCTCTGGATCAAGACCGGCTCGAGACCCGAGCCAAACTCCTGGCCCCTCTTGGATCTGAGGAGCGAGTGAAGATCCGTGGACGCGGTTCCCAGTCCGAACGAAGTAGCGTATTTGTATCAAGAAAACCCGGGGCATTTCGGGCAAAGAAAAGAAGTTTCGCATGCGCAAGTCCGGGACCTGCCGAGCAAGGGCAGCTCCGACTTGGCTACATCTCGACCAGACATACACATTCTGGGACCGGAGGCAGTTGGTGTGGCCGATATACGTCTGGGCCCACAGCGTAGTCCTAGGAAGAGCCTAAGGAAAGGGATCACAAGGAGAGAGGTGCAGCACACACACGCCCTCTTGACCCGGACGTAGTCCGAGCCGAGTGACGACCCCAGTACAAGTTCAAGTCCAAGGTTGTATTTTCCTGGAAAAGAGCAAGGCACCTCGCCACAAGAGACTTTCTTTGAGTCTGGGTCTTCTTCTGATGATATAGCTACTGCAGCCCCGCTGTACTAGGCTAGTACAGCTAGTACTAGCCACCGCCCCATCGATCTCAATCACAACGGCGGTTGCGCCAGCTTTTTGGTGCTCATGAGCGCTGTGTCAGGCTGCTGACCGCATCGCGCAATTTGGACCGTCGCTAGGAACCACGTGCGCGATACGCATGTGTTTCCTGCGTGGTAACCATATCATCACATGTTCACGTTTCCACACTACCAGTCATGCTTGCCATTATACTAACTCACGTGAGGCATGGCAAGACCAATACAGCGGGACACATTAAATGTGTCCCGCTGTATTGGTCTTGCCATGCATCAGTATGCGCCCCGCGTCAGCGAGCGTGTTCGATGACGCGGGGCGCATACTGATGGCGATCCCGCTAGGAGCAAGATCTGCAGGCTCACCGTACTGACCTCAGATAGATACACTGGGCTTTATCTGCGTCTCGGAAACGGGAGCTAACCATCTGGTGTCGTTGCAACGACTCACAGGCGACTTGTACGAAATCCAACATGTCTACAACGGTAATGAGTAAGGCCCCGAGCCTGCGCCGAAGGACGAGTTCGAGTGGAGCAACCGTGACGAACCGGCTCCCGACAATGCAACACCGAAGCTTGCACATGCAGACGTGGCTGCTGCTACACCTCGTACTGCTGCTGGTGGAGCTGCAAGCGAAATCGATAACAACATTGCGCTGCCGTAGCGATCATGGCTCATTATGAGAAGGCTGGTCGCCAGGTCTAGCAGAGCATGCAGTACCTCCTACGCCAAAACGCAATAACCCTCCCGATCCAGCCAAGACAACCCCGACCCGCCACTGCCCCGGAAGATGAGCACCAAGCGTACTCGGCGAAGGAGCAAAGATCGACAGAGTAAGAATCAGCGGGCCAGCCAGCAAGTTGACCACCATGACCATGCATGTCTGTCTATCTAGGAGAAGCGAAGGGTTTTGTAGCGTAGACAGCAACACAAGTTCTGTTGCTACCGACGAAATGAAGGAGGGTTTACACGTTTCCAACGAGGACGAGACCGAGACCGAGACAAACGTTGACAGAGATTCACAGATTCTTGTGATCCGTAGCTGACGGCTATTGAATCTAGCAAAAGCGTTGAAGACTAATCTGGTTATCCATGCCTGCGTCCCTCGACACAACACAGCAAGGAGCTCATCTCGTCAGCTCCAGCCTGTTGTATTCAAGGGCCTTGCTCAGCTGTGGCGCTAGCACTCGCCACCCACGAGGTGTGCACCGCTCCCAACTTCATGAGTGAAGGTTTGCCAGCTGCATCGCACCACACTCTTTTTCAGGCAACAAAACCAAATTGCCGCAACTTCAATCCAGATGACCATCACTTTCGCTTTGCATCAGATTCGACAGGGATCCAAAAGCCGCACGGCTCCCTTCCCACTCACTCCCAAACCGGCCATGGAAGTACAAGAGCGAAGGAACAGTGCCACTCTCCTGTCCAACGACGATATGGATGCCACCGACGAAATCAAGGAGGGTTTACATGTTTCCAACGAGGACGAGACCGAGACCGAGGCCAAGCCAGCGTCCGCTGTCACCGACGAGGCTGAGACCGAACGCCGTGAGACACTGCGCACGCTCCGCCTGGCCTTCGTGGGCAATGTGGACAGCGGCAAGTCCAGCCTCATCGGCACGCTGATCAAAGGCGACCTGGACGATGGCCGCGGGTCGTCCCGCCAGGCCATTTTCCGCCACAAGCACGAGATCGAGTCGGGCCGCACCAGCAGCGTGGCTACGGCCTACCTAGGCTTCGACGCGCAAGGCCAGCAGATCCTGTCCAAGCGGGCCGGCAAGCTCATCCCGTGGGCCGAGCTGGCCAAGGTGGCCAACAAACGCATCCAGCTCATCGATCTGGCCGGCCACGAGAAGTACCTCAAGACCACGGTCTTTGGACTCACGGGCATGCAGCCCGACGTGGTGGTCGTCGTCGTGGGCGCCAATATGGGCGTCAAGAGGATGACCAAGGAGCATCTGGCCATTGCTGTGGCGGTGAGACTACTGTGGTTGCTAGGTTTAGACTAGGACAGTTACTGAAAGGCCTTGTTGTTGCTGCTCTGTAGCTAGAGATCCCCATCGTCGTGGCGCTCACGAAGATCGACATTGCCCCCAAGAATGTGGCCAAGGAGACGCTGACAACAGTGCGCCAGGCGCTACGACGCTGTGGGTTTCTATTTGGTTGTGGATGTTGGGGCGGGAGTTTACGGTGATGCTTTTGTGATATTTTGCCATTAGACGGGAAGATGGCGATGCTGGTGAAGACGACGGAGCAGGCGGTGACGGCGGCGAAGGGCATCCCGTCGAATCGCATCACGCCCATCTTGCCGATTTCCAACGTCACGGGCGACGGGCTGGAGAACCTCCGCCGGATCCTGTTCGAGACGTCGCCGTCGGCGCTGTTTAAGGCGGGTTTGTCTGCCTCGACGCTCGCGACTACCAAGTCGATCAACAAAGAGGAGAGTATCACGGTGGCGACTCCAACCACTGGTGACGAGACCAGCAAGAAGGCAATATCGGTGAGCGACGTCGTGGAGATGCCGATCGACGAGACGTACCTTGTTCCCGGAGTCGGGTTCATTCTGGCCGGAACGCTGGTGACCGGAAGCTTCAAGGTCAATGATGCCTTGCAAATCGGACCGGATTTCAGCGGCAATTTCCACAAAGTGACTGTGCGCTCGATGGAGTCGATGTACATGCCGCTGAAGGAGCTCGTCCCGGGACAGACGGCCGCTCTTGCCGTCCGATCGGTCAACAAAAAGTTCGTGCTGAACCGGTCAACTTTCCGCAAGGGCATGATTTTGCTGAGCCCCGAGATCAATGTGAGCGACTACGTCTCGCGCGTGTTCGAGGCGCGTGTAGTGATCCTACACCATCAGACTACCGTCACTGTTGGCTACCAGCCGATGATCAACTGCCGGACAATTCGACAAACGGCGGAGATCATCTCCATCGAGTCAAACCAAGACGTCATTCGCACAGGAGACCGAGCCCTCGTGCGCTTCCGGTTCATCCACGCGCCCGAGTTTTTGAAGAAGGGAATGCGATTCGTGTTTCGCGACGGCCAGGCGAAAGGCATCGGCAAGGTCGTACGGATAGTTCCCCCGGAGCAATGCGAAGTGTAAGAAAGACCTCCGTCGGTCGGGCGCGTATTGGGATGTCGGAGCGATCAGGTATGGACAAATTCACTTATTATTTTCATAGCACGCTCTTATATATCGATCGGGAGGTCGTCGCTGCTGTTGCTGTGGAAAAGTAAGTCCAGCATTTCTTCTTCTTCTGCCGTGTACATGTCCTCCAGCGGCGAGCGACGTCCGAGCGTGAGGAACATTTGCTCGACAAGGCAGATATTCGATTGCACGTCGACCGACACTTCCTCACTCTTAACTGTCGCCTCTTGCGTGAAGTGTTGCACGATACGCTCCACCAAAGGAGCCACGTAGCGCTTTCGTTGCTTTTCATTTAGTCGCTCCCCCACGACTGCGAATTTGAAACCAACTTCGTCAATATGACGAAACGAAGAACGAAGTCGCCCAACTTACATTCATAGATCTCCTTGGCACTCGAGCTGCATCGATTATCGACAATCTGAGAGCAAGAAAAAGTGTCAACCATTGCGCCAAGCAAAGTCAAACGCGCAATTCACATACCTGGAGGATGAGGAACTTCTGTACTTCAGTCAGCACTTCCTCGCTAGTAAACGAGTTGCTCTGCAATTCCCGTACATTTCAGCAAGTTAGAATCCAGCGATCAGTTGGTCAGGGGATAACGCGTACATTCGCTTGCTTCTTGTCGTGCTTGACCTTCTTTCCTGGGGACGTTGGTGCTTGCACGGTTGTTTCCACCAATGACTCGGTTGATGAAGTCGCGGTTGGCACAGCTTGGGCCTCAGCAGCCACCAGAGGAATAGCAGTTACCTCTTGCTGCTCAACTTTCAGCGGCTCGACGCTGTGCTCCACCATGTGTTCAACGCTTGGTTCGACCTTCAGATCGACCTTTTCCGGCTCAGTCCCCACGACAGGTGCTGTAGTTTCGGCCTCGCTTGCGGTCTTCACAGGTGGTGCCTTCTCCTTCTCGGCTACTTCGGATGTTGCTGTGTCTGTTGAGCAGATAGGAGCCTCGACGGTACCAGCGGGTGTGACAAAATCGGCGCCACCATTCGATGAAGTGCTTGTGTGAGGCTCCGACACTATAGCACGCGTATCTCCACCATCGACGTTGGTCTGAGGAACAGCCACATCAACAGGACGGCTCTCTTCCATCGGAGTGTGCGGCCCCAACTCTGCCTCGGAAGTTTTGACACGTTCAATAGGATGGAACGATTCCACGTTGTTGCTGCTAGCTTCAACTTCCGTCTGGAGCTTGGCCTCCTCGTCATTCTCCTTCTCCTGGCCACTCCCCACCGGCTCGACAGCATCGACATGCTGCGTTGGGACTTGGGCGACTTCCATGGCTCGAATCGATCGCTTCTTCTGGCAGATTTGACAATGACAGGCTCCAACGAGCCGACAATTTCGATGAATAAGACCGCGAAGCATACACAAAGGTAGCATACAACAATAACGTTTCATTTTGAGTGTTTTCTTGGCAAAAACGGACCTGCCAGTTCGCCAACCTTCCAGCTCGACCTTACTTTGTCTTCTTGCCCTCTGCAGTGTTGGCCTCCATGGCGGCCACTGACTCCTGGAGCGCCGTGAACTCTTCCATCGCAAACTCCAAGAATTGCTTGGCGTTGACTCCGACGCACGGGTCCACAAGCACATTCAGGCCGAGGTCGTCGCCCATCGACAGGATGGCAACGCCCAGGTTGACGTACGGCGGCGGCGGCACGAAGCCGTAGAAGCCCGAGACTTGGCTCTTGCACAGACTCATCTCCACCACACTAGCGCGCACGTTGGTCGTGGCCACGGAGATGCGGCCAGTCGTGAAGTGCACAATGAAACGCATGATCGGCGCCGGCAGCATTGAAACGAGGTGGCTCGACCAGTACACGAAGTACTTTTCCAGCGAGTTCTTGGCTTCGTTCATGGCCGCCGTGACCTGGATCAGTCGCTGGGCAGAGTCCTCAATGCCCAAGGGAAGGTCGATCACGAGCGACGAGAAGCGATTGCTGGTGTGGCGGATGACCTCCGTGCTGGAGCGCATGTCCACGGGGATGGCGCAGCGGACCTTGAGCGTGGGGGCGACCGACTCGCCCACGGCCAGCATCGTCTTGCGCATGGCCCCAGCCACGACGTTGAGCATCACGTCGTTTACTGTGGCGCGGAATTTCTTACCCACGGCCTTAGTGGTCTTGACCGAGTAGATCATATTGTAGGACAGGCGTTTGTGCTTGCCGCCGGGGCGCTTGAACACCGTGGCGGGCTCGCGACGAAACAGCAGGGCCAGCATGTGATACGAGATGACATAGAGCGACCAAATGCAGACGTAGAGGAAGATGAGCAGGTTCTTGAGTACCTGGGAAACGGGAGTGCGGGGCTTCTTGACCTTGGGGTTCTTCTTGGCCTGCGCGCGTTTCTCCAACATGGCGTCGAAGAGCTCGCTCTGGTCGCTGAGCTTGGCCATAGCCGTGGACAGCGACGCGCCGTCGCCCAAACAATGGTGCACCTTCCAGCCAATGCTCGTCATGCCCGGGTTGCCCTTGGGGTCGTGGATCACGTGCATCTCCCAGAGCGGCTTGTCGAAGTTCAGCGGCGAGTTGACCAGCGACTCGACGTACGACATGGTGGTCTCACCCTCCCCCACTGTGTGCTCCACCACGTTCTGCGCCACGTCGTAGTCGGGAATCTCTACGTACTTGTAGACTCCGGTCTGGTAGTCGCCGCGCACGACGCTGCGCCAGCGCAGGAAGAAGGCGTCGTGCAACAGCCGCGCGCGCAGCCGCTCCACGTAGTCCTCCTTGGTCATGTGGCCCTGAACGGTGAGCACGGACACGGGGATGGACAGGTTGGTGGGCACCTCCGTCACCAGCGTGGACAGCCCGATGTTGCTGAGCTTGCGCGTGAGGCGGCGGTGTTTGGGGGCAGTGGCCGCCTCATCCGCGCCCTTCTGGCGCTGCTGCGACACCACGCCCGAAAGCGCCAGCACCAGCACCACGGCCATGAGCAGCATGGGCGCGTCCTCCATGGACGGTCCGTTGGCGGCCATGCGCATCAGCACGCTGTTCTCCACGTCCATCTTTAGCTTGAGCGGTCGCTGCGAAATTCGAGAATGGAAGTCAAGTGACCCCGACTGGGATTCGGCGGAAACACAGCGCGTGACGCGCCGTAAGGACTGGCCAATGGGAGTGCCGGGTATTGTTAAGTGCGAGGGAAGAGCTGTGCGACATGTCTGTCGAGCAGCTGCTGCCACCGATTATTGACAGTTGACATCAACAGTTTTGTGCGTTTTGTGCGTTTTGGTGGCGGACGATGCGTGGTCCGCCTCGGCCCTTTGGGCGCTGCTGCTTGCTGAGTTCGGTCAATGCCCTGCCCATGCAAGTCCTGCCCGCTGCTGCAGTCGACGACACTTGGGCTTGACAAGGCCGCTGTCACGACAGTGACTCACCGCAAAGGTACGCATGGACTATAACATTATTTGCCACAATACTCAGTAATTATCTATTTCCGCAATAATTTATTTTCAAAAGGCTAGTATATGACATAATTACTATTATCTTGCTCAGCCAGCCATTCTCGAGCCACCACTTCGCTTTGAACAACTTGCCATTCAGTTACTTTGCGTTTGTATGGAGACCGACACAGGCGCGAGGAAAAAGCAGGTGGCACAGCTTCCCTCCAACTTTCAAAAAGTGTTGCGCCATTTGCCAAATGCACCACTTTGAATACAGGCCCAGGCCCTCCGATATAATAATTGTATTGAAAATCCAATACAATAATCCGCCACCAATAATTTATTTTTTGTGGAGTTGTAATTCCCTTCAATATCTTATTTTACCCAGTTCCAGCCCGTACTTTTATTTTTACCAACAT
>AWVW02029272.1:0-21718 GCA_000500225.2 Phytophthora pinifolia
TGGGTTTTTATTAAAACTGTCTTTATAATTTGGTGTAATTGCTACTAACAGTCACCTGAGACCAGGGACTAGTGAACGACAGTTTACAGCAAGTATTGCACTCTTCCAGAACGTGCTGTGTGCCCGACAGCGCCTCGGGAGTCAGTATATCAGGCTCAGTATCGGTCAGTATCGTCAGTCTAGTCAGTAAATGATGATGTGATCGTCAGTCTGGTCAGTAAATGATGATGTGATAGACAGACGGCTCAATAAAGTTTGAAGTTGGGCAACCTGTGGATTAGGTATCGTGGCAAAGAAGGTCTACGGTGGCGGATAAAAGGTGAGCGTACAGATATGCAGATGAGTATAAAAGGTTGGCAGGCACGCAGAAGAGAGCATCTTATGCTGAGTGAAGGTCGGTTCGAAACTTAAAAAAGTGCTTTCATTTCTTATGCACAGAGTGCCACAGCACTGAAACGATGACGGGGGATGTACATGGGTCCTTATGCATATGTGTAGTGCACCGCAATGTCTGGTTAAACCGCAAACATGTGAATTGAATTAATTGTTTGAAAGCTTAAATTATTTGGCCTACAACGCAGTCAATCCCAGGCTCAGGTACCTGTAGCGCATGAACTACATAACCTTCCTCGGCGTGATCGCATCTCCACCGCTCAGACGACAGCCAGAAAGCTGCAGTTCGAAAAACAACAATACGAAGGGCCCGCAGTTCACCGTATCGGTTTGCGGGTCCATGTCCATTTGCTTGAAACTCCATCTTTTCTTGATCTTGGGCAGGAGTGGGATAAGATGGTAAGATGGTCGTAGAGAAATTTGCGTAGGGCTTGGAAACGGTCTTTAGTCTTCATGGGGTCGAAAATCGTGATACAATGATCCTTGTAGTTCACTGCAATCCCGCACCAATGCCCCCCAGCGCTGGAATCGTAGTGTACCACTGAAAAGAACTACAGATTCGTACGAGTTTTAATCACCTCGATACCATCATCTCGGAGCCGCTCCATGAATCCAAAATCGGCAGCCGCGAGTTCCAACTGCTTCCATGGCCTTTAATAAGGGCTACCTCTGAGGTCGGAAACTTGAACAGCCATGACGGACAGGTGAAAACAGCTTGTGTGTCTTTCCATTTAGCCACAAGTCCCGCAATGGCCAGGTCTAGCGCCGACGACTCAATCCATTTCTCATCTCGGAAGGTCACGAGATAAAGGCCGTCGGTTATGACATCGAGATCCCTCAGACGGCGAACCATTTCGCCCCGATCTAGACACATTTCGGTCCAGCAATCATCCATAGTCATGAACTCATCCCAATTCAAATTAGCTATCCATTTGAGAGTCTTGTGAATTTCGTGAACTTGGGAGCGGCTAAATACCACTTCTTCGTTGCCCTTATCATCTCCATGTCGAAGACATATCCATCCACCTTGACACTCACATCATCTGCCGAGATCGTGTCATCATGATCACTCCGATACCTGTTATGGAACGTGGCTACCGCCGTCTCACAAGATTCCAAGCGTTCCAGGGGCAATATGCTGTGTATCTTGTCCGGGTGGGTGGTCGGTTGCTTGGACCGCTCCGCCACGACGATTGCACTAGTTCGTGTGTGTACATCTGTGACATCCCCTCTACGTTGCGATAGATCCACCCTCTGCGGTAGGAGCTGATCACCAATTCCATGGACGCGAATCGAGGAAGAGCAGCGGAGGGCTGCTAGAGGTACACGCAAGTGTACGGGGATATGAATATCCCATAAGTGTCTTGATTGACTCAGGGGCGTCGAAGAACTTTGCCCGACGGCAATGTGCTGCACGGAATCGCACCAACAAGTTCTCCGATACCCTCCTTGAGAGCAAGGGAAGCGGGCTGGTCTCGGTGAGACTAGCCGACGGTACGGTGGTTAGTGTACCGAAGGTCAAGATTAACCTGGCTATCAAGTTTGAGGACTTTGACAGCACCGAGTCGTTCATCGTCCTCGACATGGACAAGTACGACTTGTGTCGACTGGTGCTGGGAGAACCAGCACCAAGATGCGTTGAACGCAATCGAAGAGAGCCTTCAACAAGCTCCCGTCCTGGCTTTGCTGGACGAGTCAAAGGCATTCAGTATCGTCTGTGATGCCTCCGACCATGCAATAGGCTGTGCGCTTTTCCAAGTCGATGACGACGGACACGAACGAGTAATCTCGTTCCAGTCTAGGCAGCTTAAGGCTGCCGAGCGGAACTACCCCGTTCATGACAAGGAGCTCCTTGCCATGAAGTATGCCCTTGTGAAATTCAGGGTGCACCTAAGCCCTTCGTGATCTACACGGATCACGCGTCCTTGCGGACTGCGGTCAATTCGCCAGCAGGTCACCGGACACCAGGCACTTCTCACTGTCCGGTGCCTGATCGTGGATAAAGGCAGACTTCACCTTGCTGAACCGGTTCCGAGCGCGATCCTCGTCATTCTCTTTTCCAGAGAATTCTTTCAGTTCGGATATCGCGGAGACCCTGATCCGGGTGGCCGCCAACGTCCCGCCACTTCTGTGGAGGCAACCGCAGCGCGGCGTGGGGTGCCGACAGATCGTCGGGATCGTACTCGCTGGCATGACGTCTCGATCCCACCGACTCCATATCGACATCTTGAGCCTCCGATGACTTGGCCTGATCGGCTGCTGCCGGTTTAATGTGCACGCTAGGCGCCGGCGGCTCTGCAGCGGCTGGTGGCATCATCGTTGTCTGTTTTTCCTTCAAGAAACGTTCCATTGCTGCATTGAAGAACGTCTGCAGGCGATCCAGAGATGGCGGCGATTGACGAGGCGCTGCGCTCGGTGGCTGGTAGGGCAACGGGTCGAGCGTCGCGGCTGCTTGAGCACTAGCGATCGGCGACTTAACTGCTGATCGGTCCTGGTACCTCGGGCGTTCACTGGACCTTGCAGTGTTCCGATCAGCTTTGGCTGCATGATCTTCATCACTGAGTTCCTGGCCAGGAACTTGTGCAGATCCTTTTGGTAGAACGCCGATGCCAGCTCTTCCTCCGTCCAGACTCAGCGGTCAGCGGCGTCTTCGGCTTCAGATCCGGTGCCTTCGGCTTCTTACGTGCGGACGTCGACCTCTTCTTCGATGTTGGCTGCGAGGCTGGGGTGGTGGTTTTGGATGAAAGTCCTTCGGTTTTACCCAGGGACCAGCAGGAAGGTCCGCAGGTTGCGCCAACGACCGGAAACTGGCTTGCTGGACAGCACCTTGATCAGCTTGACAATCATGTCGGTCGGCATGGCCTCGTTGGTGTCCACCGAGATCGGGAAGTTACCGGTGCCGCCGTCGTCACCGATGTTGACGACGGCGCAGCGACACCCTCTGCTGTCCCCCCAAACGAAACCGCGCGAGAATTACTCTATCACGTCGCGAGCGTGGAGCGCCTGCAGATGCAGCTCCGCAGCGCTGAGGCCCGGCATCGTCGATGGCTGAGTGCTGGACGTGCGGACGCGCTGCAAGCTTCCTGGCGGGCCGCTGCTGCTACCTGGTCAGGGAGATTGTGGCGTACACCACAACAAATTCTTCTAGTGTGGTCCACCGCACCACTCGACAGTCACATTTTGCTGGTGTGGTCCACATTAAATGGAGCCCGGTGCGCATCGATGACACCACGATTGGCGACTGGGCGCAGCCGGGGAGCGGGGCGCAGCGGGGCTTCCGAACCTGACCCGTCCCTGCGTATTGTGGGAGATGGGTTATGGCGCTCGTCAGATTTTAACTTGTGAAAGTTAGAGTTCCTCCTTGGCCTGCACCTTACGCTAACCAAACTATTCAAAGTATTTCGAGTAGGCTAGGCCCCGGGGAGCAGTCTATAAACCCGTGGGATAACCTTTTCAGGTTTCGGGACAAAGTCCAACCCAACTATTATATTTGGTGTAGTGATGCTTTTGAATGGTAAATTCTTTATAAATATTAAAACATATACATAAAATTCATTGGTAGGACAAAATACTAATCTTGTGACACAAGCCCACTTGGAGAAAAAAAAATTCCTTGGGGAGCCTGGCTCCTAACTCTGCACTGCTTGACTCCGGTCCTGATGCTCTGAGCCTGTTCGGCGACGCTTGACTCCTTGGAGGGCAGAATCGCAACTGCCGTGGCTTCTGCCTCGAGTCGGAAACCCCGGTTCTCTGGTCCGGTTATTTTAACCTTGCATAGAACCTCCATTTTCCTTGTCATCGTCGTCAGCCGCAGCAATGTGGGCAAACAAGTACTTGATTTGCTGACGAGGCTTGGCCTGCACCCCGCAGTGACCGGACGGGATAGTCTTTGCATTCCCAAGTGGAGGCTGCAATCGTGTGCTCTGCGACGTCGCGCAGCATGCCGAGCCTTAATCGAGTGTAGACGGAGAAACACCAGCTGGACCAGCGACCCATAAATCGAATCACGAGCTCACTCTTTCCGGCCGCTAATAGAGCGCAGGCTCCACCAATCCTCAGGGAGTGAGCTGAGTAGTCACCGGGGTCTGCCCCCTTCCTCCGTACGGCCTCTGTGGCGAAGCGGGATCACAAAAATTGATGATGTGATCCGAGCGTTCCGACTGGGCACCCGAACTGCCGACTGTCGGAGGGGTACTCCGTTGATCGGGTGTGATCTCTTCCTATACGCTCACCTTGTGTACCCGACGGCTAGGCGGGTTACGCTCTTCTTGATGGACTTGAGAAGGCGTCAGTGGCGATCGAGGTAGTGTGGGGAGCTGGACTGCTCCTTCCTGGGTTCAGGGTGTGACGGTCGCGCGGATACCCTCACGCGACCGTCGGGTACTGCCTTTGTGGGCCTTGCGTAGCTTGATCAGCGGGGGGTTTCCTTGGGTGTGCTCGTTTAAGCCCTTTCCTTGTTGCTTGCCGCCTCCTGTGGCGGGGTCTTGAGTTGGTACGATCGTCAAGCTTTCCAGGCAGCGATCTTGTACTTCGGTCGTCTGGGCGGATCCTTCGTCGGTTCAGGCCAATATACCTCCTTCCCCGGAATGTGTGGACGGCGCTTGTGTTTCGCAAAACAAATCTGACTCTGTTATGTATGTTATCCTCCTACCCCTTGCTATCCACTCGCTTCTTTCCACCTTTCCACAGATCTTTCCCTCTCTCAGGCGTACCCACCAAGCGCCGAGGATTATACCCGATCGCAATCATTCATCGGGGCCTAGCCCTCGCCTACTCAGATCCCCATCAATCCGATCGTCGTCGTGATCCATCTAGTCACACTTTCACTCGAGAAAATTTCGGCTCCCGCTTCACCACACACGATCGCATTCGCGATGCGTACAAGGAGGACGCCGGAATGGCGTCTCTCCTGCGATATCTCACCGCGGGCAAGGATGCCAAGGCTGCGTGGCTGACAGCACGCCAGCGCTCACAGCCTACCGCTATGATGACGGTATGCTCTTCTACTGAGTAGACCCGTCCGATCCTCCTCGGGTTGTCGTACCGAACGACGAGGATCTGAAGTTTGATATACTTCATGAGGCGCACGATGTGCCCTCCGGCGGCCATCTCGGCCGCGAGAAGACCTTCAACACGGTCTGTCTCACTTTCTGGTGGGCCACACATGTACAAGTGGGTGGCCAAGTACGTGCGTACTTGCGAGACCTGCCACCGCGTGAAGCCTGCAGATCACGCTTCGGCTCCTTTGCAGAGCCTGCCGGCTGCTGGAAGTCGATGAGTCTCGACTTCATCTTGGCCTCCCGGCCGATGCCAAGGGCAACACCGGAATTTTGGTGTTCGTGTACCGCTTGAGCAAGATGGTGCATTTCGCACCGGTGCCGGACACGGTCACAGGCGAACAGTCCACCCAGCTGTTCGGACAGCGTGTTCCGCCACCACGGTCTACCAGAGACCATCGTCTCGGATCGAGACCCGTGGTTAACCGCTGCCTTTTGGAAGGCACTGTTCTCCTTGCTGGGAACCAGGTTGACGATGTCAACCGCTGACCACCCACAGACGGATGGTCAGACCGAGCGCGTCGACCGTGTGCTCGAGGACACTCTGCGCAGTGTCTGCTCGATAGAGACCACACGACGCTTCCCTATGGTTGAGTTTGTACTCAACAACGCAGTGCATGTGTCAACAGGGTTCACTCCGTTTTATCTTAATGGGTTAAGGCACCCGCTGGTGCCGCTCAATTTGCGTGGAGCCCGTGGGGCTTCCATCGTGAGTGGGGAAAAGGCTCGGAAAGCTCTTTCCTCCCAGGTCTCTGGCACGGGACCGCCCGCATTGCGGAAGAAGTTGTCCGACTTTGGCGACAACAGGCTGAACATAATCAGCCGGGTGCGGGACGCGATGGCGTCCGCCCAAGACAGACAGAAGGAGTACTCTGACAAACATGGAAGAGGAAACTTAAACGTGTTTAATGTGGGTCAATTAGTGTTGCTAGGCACACGCAATCTACCGCTTAATGCTGTCAGTGCGGTGGACAGCAATAAGCTGAAGCATCGCTTCATTGGACCCTTCGCGGTCCTGGCAAGGCATGGCAATGCCTATACCATTGACTTACCAAAGTCTATGACGACGCACCCGATGATTTACGTGGGGCGTCTGAAGCCGTACCAGGACGTCCAGGCCGAGCCCCCTCGGGAGTGCATAGACTCTCAAGGGCTAAGCCTCCATGGCGCGCGCCACCCACGCACCTCTCACGGAGACTCAGGTTTTCCTCAGTAGGGCGCCCCGCCCCTACTGGTGACCTGCGTTCCCCTTGTCCTTTGGGCGCGGCTTCTACGTCCACGTGGACCTTAGGAGCGACTCAATGGTCGCGGGAAAGGTGAGCGTAGAGTGGATACTCCAAAGTCATTAAAGTGTCTTCGAAGCGTGCGAGCTCTTCTGGCCGCATTGTCTACTTCAGAAACGGAGGGACTGCTGGGACTTCGATCTCGTGGCTAAGGATTATGACCAGAGCCTTCACTTCGTCGTCCGAGCGATTGCGAAGCTGCGTGACCGGCTTTGCCGGTTGCAGACACAACCTCCTCAGCCTCTCTTGTTCGGTTGTCAGCATGAGCTCCCCTCTCCCTTGCAAGTTGGGCTGCACCGCATCCAGGTACGACTTCAGTACCCCTGTCTTCTGGTGCTCAACCTCTTACTCTTGGTGCTCGAAATAGAAGAAGCGCATGCTCTCCACCCCCTGTTAAGTTTCTTTGTCCACTATGATCCATTGCGACAGTACCGAAACCAACCGGCCGTGGTGTTCTTCGCTGTCCAGGTTCCAATGGCTTTCGAGCCCAGCATACCGCTCTCGCTGTCGGAAAGTTGTTTCATCCGCCCAATTCTGACAAGCCCCACATCGCTCCGTTCCCGTCGTGCCTTCGCCGAGAAGGTGTTCCGGAAGAGCGCCAAACGTCGCTCTATGGCTAGTTTGACCAATTTCAGCGTTGTCTGCTCCACATACCCCGGAGGCGCTTGCTGTAGCAAATATTTCTTGAGTTGATCAAATACCACATGACCGTGTCGTCGACTTCCTTCATCGTGGATCGTCCTTTCCCCTTCCTCGGCTCCCCCTTCAACATGCCCGCGATGTTCCTGGATGTCTGGAGCTTCCTTCCGCGTCCCTGCCTCCGTTCGCTGCCGTGTTGAATTCGTGTCCTCCCCCTTTCGCGTCTTCTTGGGCTTGCCGACCTCAGTCCACTGCATCTTGTCCTGCCCGGTCTCTCCCGTTTTTCACTCTTCTTCCGATTCGCTCCGGTCGGTTCCTTGCTCTCGATGCTGTCGGTGCGTCCTCCGCTCTGCCGCTGCTCCTGCAGGTCAGGCTGGACGCGCTCCCTTGCTTCTTCCATACGCGACCCTTGAGTTGTCTGGAAGTTTGTATTGGCCCGGGGGTTTCAACGCCCCCCGGTCCTCGCTTGTATCTCTGGTTCCTCGCCTGAGCACTGCTCAGTGAGCAGTCGCCGGTAGATTCGGAAGTGCAATGATGATAGTGAAGGAGGTGAGGACAAGGATTCAGACTATTTTCACTTCGTGTATGATTGTCCGCATCTCGGAGTAGCTGAGTGAATCAGCAGTGCTGATTCAGCACCAAAGCGTGCAAAACACTACTTGAAGTAGGAAGTTGTAGTTAGACAAAACGTGGCTCGAGAAGGATTGGAGCAGGAGGTCGGGAATTAGCAGTCAGTTGAGAATAAGCTTTTGCCGCTCAGCACTGTGTTGGTGTTGCTTTGACTGCAAGCCTTCCCATTCATCTATCCGTGCCGCTATCTTCCTGCCGAAGATGTGGATACAGGTAGAGAGATCGAGGCCTCACGCTGCTTCACGAATCGTAGCGAGTCCTGCGCAGCGAACGCCGCGGACGCTAGCTTCCGCATCTGGGCTTGTTGTCCACGGCGGTTTCCGGGCGTCGACAATGGATCTGAGGTCCTCCACCCATGGTAATCGACGCGAATGTTGTCGCGGGGCCTCTTGGCTGTGTCTTTGCTGCTGGGGCATCTGCCGCCGCTGCAGCTCATGAGCTGCATCTGTAGTGTCGCTGGTTGATTGTGGGCCATCGCCGCCACCAGAGCGTCGCCCAGGTCAGCCTGCACGAAGGCAGCTTTGTTCCTGCGTCTGCCGGCACGGAAAATGGAATCGACTTGCTGTCGCTGGCGAGCCTGAGCTGATCGAGCGGTCTCTTTGCCAAGTTGATCCAGCGCGCACGTTTCCATGATGGCAAGAAGCGCTGCCTGCGCCGCGCTCTCTTTGCGGTGGTCACCATGTCGTGGCGGAGCAGACCGCCGCCGCGACCCGCCGCAACTCGAGCCTGGCTGCTATCGGATCCACTCGACGCCGATGCGGACAAAAAACGGGTGCGGCTGCAGCTCGTGGACAGAGCACGGGGCTGCAGGCATGGGTGGAAGATGACAGCGCAACTGCCTCCTCCTCCTCGCCACGCCGCTCCATTCGCCGCCACGACCAATGGCGCCAAGTGCATTCATTTGCTGCTCCACGCGCGACTTGCTTCAGAACTGCAGGGTGCTGCTGCGAGCCATCCATCATGTCATGTTGCAGCCATCGCACTCATCTTGCAAGTGAGACGGTGAGGTCCGAGTGGTACGCACTTGCGGTCTCTCCAAGCTATCTGCTGCAAAAACGACCACGGCGCGAAGAAGCCTGCACCGACTGCTTCGAATTCGCAGCTCACTTCTCAATCCGCCGCACAAGCGATCCCTCGCGACATTCCGCACTCTGGCGATACACTAAGCAAGTCGTCCGATCCACCTTGAAGATCACGGACGCGGATCGACGTTGATACACATCCGGACACTCGTGCGCGACCCGCTTGACGAAATCCAGGCCGAGCGGCATTCGCCGCGACAGAAAACGGAATCCCCTTGTCCTCTCTTCTTGTCGACGTTGCTGGACAGCAAGACCGGACTCAACAAGTCGCCGCTTCAAATCCAGCGCCGCCAGTCATCCGAACGCCGCGCGCAGCCATCTGACATTGCAGTCGGCGTGTCGTATCGCACTCACCTTTCGTTTTACGCGCTCGGCAGCAAGTAACTGTCCCAATTCCAGCACCATGGAGGCCTTCGCGCTTCCAGAGGACGCCAACGTGTGGAGCAACTCGCCCGGCTCCGTCTCGTTGCCGCCGTTGACGCGCAAGCGCCAGCTCCGGGGCGCCAACAGATCGCCGGTCAAGCGCCGCAAGCTTTCGGAGCCTGTCTCATCGCCCGGGTCGCCCATGTCGACGTCGTCCGTCAGGTCGGCTCCACCCTCGACGCCGTCGTCCAAGTCCGGGCCCGCGCGCCTCAACATGACGGCGTCCAGCAGCATCACGCTGGACGCCTTGCGCCCGCACTTTGAAGAGCCGCTGGCCAAGGTGGCGTCGCACTTCGGTATCTGCGTGACCCTACTGAAGAAGATCTGTCGCCGGCACGGCATCGCGCGGTGGCCGCACCGGCAGATCACCGGTCTGCGCAAGAGCATTGCGTCCATGGAGCATGCGATCGGGTACTTCGACGGCGCTCGACGCGAGTCGTACGCCGAGCAGTTGCTCAAGCAGAAGAAGAAGCTGGCCGCGTTGCTCGAAGACCCCACGACCAACAACCCGTTGCTGGCCTCGGAAGAGGACAGGAGACAGACCAAGGCGCCGTCGGTGCGTCAAGGCGCGGACGAAGTGCCGCCCGCTTCGATGACTCGAGCGTCGTCGCCCACGGGGCCGTTTCTGGTGGACTCGCCGTGCTTTGGTGCATCTTCGGTGGTCCTTTCTTCACAGGCTTCACCGATGTGGCTTCCGGCGGCGCACCCGGGCGAAGCAAGCTACACCCAAAAGTACCATCAGCTTTGCCCCCCGCCCAAGCTGCATCCCGAGGTTTACCCTTCGACAAGTTACTACGTTCCCGGTGCCGTTCCTACCAGCAACAGTGCTGCATCTCAACCCGTTTATCTCCCCCCGTTGCGGCGAGAGTCTCGATTGGTGCTGCCGCCTATTTCATCACTCGTCGGCAGGAATACCAGCAACATCAACTCGTTGATGCCGTGGTAACTAACTGTCCCACTAATTATTGCAAAACAATGACACCCTTATGATAAGAAACTGCCCATTAATTATTGAAAATCAACGACCCTAAGCTGAAAGCTGAAGCGTAAAGGCGGTAAAGGCGCCCTTGGAATCGACTGGCGCTGCAACGAGCTCAACGTCGCTGGTAAAATTTCTCTTCAATATGAATCCTCGCTTCACGCTGGACTCCGTGCACGCGATTGCCGCCGGAATAGCGCATAGGATAGCCTGGCAAACCGCAGTCATCCAGTGTTCAGCCAGGTTTCGTGCCAGCTTAATAGAATTGCAACGGATACCCAACAACGATGAGCAACAAAACACGAATTCATTAAAAACTTTCCTACAGCGGAGATCGACAACGGCATCCAAGACGCCTGCTGCTCTCCACCAGCATGCTCATAGTTCCCGCACCATGTACTATAATGCTGCGGCGATGCAAACAGAGACTCGACAACCAAGTCCGGCGATGGAGGGGGGGGACACGACGTGCGCAGTGCAAACCTTGAGCGTTTGACACAGCATTGGATTTGACATTGACCGGCTCCTCAGATCGTGTGCTCTCCTTGTCGCACCAGGTCGTCGTCGCTCTCCTCCCCAGACGACGAACCATCGTAAATATCGGTCTCGGACTCGAACGAGAACTTAGGGTAGCGACTGTCCTCGGCCAGCATTTCGGTGTTGCGGGCCTCGACATCCTGCATTGTGATCGGGTCCACAATGTCGTAGTCGCTTCGCATGCTGCTCGCATCCGAGACGCCGGACGTAGCGAAGATCTGGGGCTTCCTGCTGGTAGGAGGCACAGCGACCGCCTGTAGGTTGTAAGCGCTCGGGTCCACTCCGCGCGTGGACGGCTGGTAGTGCGCCGGTTGTCTTCGCGTGGCGTACGCCTCCTCTTCGTCTTCCTCGATGGCCGTAGGCATAAGTTGGCTCACAGTGAGCGGTTGTTGCCCTGAACGCATCGAGTCGAGCTCCGAGTCCCTGTTAACTGGCGTTGCGGTCACGTCCACGAAGTTGTTGCCTGCCCTGGTGGACGGAGGCACTCCGTTGTTCGCGTAGTGGTGCTGAGCTCCAGCCACCGCGCCGGCGGCCAAGAGCTCCGGACCCGTGCTCACGCTGTAGTCGGAGTAATACTGGGAATCCTCGGTATACTGCGAGTGCCCACCGAAGGTTGAGAAGTCGGCCGTCGACCTCTGCTCCGAGCCTGGTTGGCCTGGGTGGCCGGGGCCGTACGTGCTGCTAGCCTGTGAGTCGGCCATGATCGAAATGCCGTTGTCTTTGTCCTTGTAGCTGTACGTCGAGTACAGGTTGCCGCCCGAGTTTCCAGTGTTCAGCGTTCTGTCGGACCACGCGCTGTTGTGGGACAGGACCGAGTGCTCCTGCGTGGCGTACATCTTCTTCTTCTTCTTCGTCACCCGACGGGCTACGAACGCGATGACAATCACCGCGAGAACCACGGCGCCTCCGATGAGAGCCAAGTTGACCACTGCCGGCGAGCCGGAAGTAGCTGTATTGGCGCTGGTCAACGCTTTCTCGGCACTGCCGTCACTCGAGCTGTCAGTCGAGCTGCCAGTCGGCGTCTTAGCCGACTGGGTCGCGTCTGAACTGCTCGTCGTCGTCTTCGTCGAAGTCGACGGATCCGAGGTTGCCGTCGTCGACGTGCTTTTATTGGAGCTGGCCTGTCTGCTAGTTGAGCTCGACGTGCCGGACGTCGACGCTTCCGGAGCCGTGGTCGGTGCCTTCGTCGGTGCCTTCGTCGGTGGCGCGGTTTTCTCTGCTGGAGCTTTTGTCGTACTCGCCGGCGTAGACTCACTGCCGCCGCTGCTCTTACTCGACGCTTTGGTCGTCGACGATGAGCTCTTATCGCACTCCGCGTACGCCGCTGAAAACGGGCAGTTGCCGGACGTGTCGCGACTATAGCAGGAGAAGTCTCCGCCCGAAAGCGCGTACACGCAGGGCGGGCACGTCCCCGAGGAGAGGGTGCACTCCGTCGAGCCCTCGGACAGACACGTCGCGACTCCCGAGCAACTCGACATCGTTTCGAGAGACCTGTGCGCGCGTATCATGGCGTATGCGGGTGCCGGTTCCTGTACTGCGAATGCCTTCCGCTACTAGTCCTCCGCTGTCGTTGCAGCTCGGTTGATGTCACCGACAACGTTCAAAGCGAAAAGCTCGATGTTGGACGACGCGGTGAGGGAAGCAGAATGAGGAAAGCGCTCTCGAACAACGGGTGCTCGCGTGACTCGCCCGACCCGGTCGTCCTTACGCAGTACCGTCGGGTCTCGCGGAGCCTCAAATCTCGCGGGCGACCAATTAGCCTCGCTGTTCGCCCCGGTCTCTGTTGACCAAGATCAAGGCGGGATCGGACACACGATAGAGAGCATCTCGGGCTGGTAAATCTTCTGGCTCGCGAGCCCCGAGCAGCGGGAGCTGTACGCGTTACTTCCCTCGAAGCAACAAAGGGCAAACTTAATCTGGAGGAAGCCTGCTGCAAGCGAAAACCTGGTGCGTTTCATGAAGCCAGCTAACTGAACGACATCCGCTCCACTTCGCGAATGACGCGCCTACTTGGTGAATAGCGCAATGCAGTGAACGGACAAGGAACGCACTTAAGGTTAAGTACTCATGACCGGTAGGCAGATGGTATTACTCCTCGCTGTTGCTAGTCGACACACTCTGGGGTCACCATGACGCTGACAAATACGTAGACTGGATCAGGAGGGCACTGCTCGGCTACCATACTGAGCCTGCCCTACCCAATTAGCTGTCCAGCCCAGGATTTCGGGCCCGCTTGCTCTACGCCGTGGCTGCCGCAGACACGACGGTGTCCGTGTCCAGCACGTCGTCTTCGTTTTCCTCCGCCTTGCCAGCGTGCTCGGTGCCTGCGTATGACGACGCTGCGCTGCTCCTGTCACTGGGGCGTGGGCTGTTCGCGGAGAGCTGCATGAGGTTCTGCAGCTGGTCCATGTTCTCCTGCTGCAGCTTTTCGCACCGCATGACGGTCTCCGTGAGCAGCACAATGATGTCACTGTGCATTTCCTCCTGCTCCCTGCACCACATCTCCACGTCGTCCGAGAGCGCGGACGAAGACGACTGCATCGATGTGGTCGTCCCGCGGTCCGCCGCTGCCGCCTCGCCGCTGCTGGACCTGGCCAAGTCTGCGTAGCCTGGGTGGTCGATGATCTCGTGAACAACGTCGCTGCTTTCGTCCTCGTCAAAGTACCCGTTCGTCTTGGGGTGGCTCCCTGAATGTCGGTCCTCAATCGAGGTCGGACCCGACCTCTTCTTCTGCTTCTTGGTCGAGTCGCGCGAGAAGAAGCCGCTGGATCGGGATCCGCCCGTCGAGTTGCTAAAGCTTGCCGGCGGCGACGACGCCGCTCGTGGTGACGTCTGTACATTGGCGTTGGTCCTGAAGCCCAGTGAGATGGGGCGTTTCGTGGTCTTGAGCTTCTCGACGATCTCTCGGAACCGCAGCGTGTCCACCTTGTCGCCATTGACGCTCACGAGCTGGTCGCCCAGTCGACAATTGCTGATGCCCGTGGTCACTCCGTCCGCGTGTTGCAGCACGGCGATCTGCGCGCCCACCTTGCTGTCCTTCCTCGAGAAGTTGCGCAGCGAGATGCCGCACTCGCCGCTCACCCACATGACCGTGTAGTTATCCGGACCCACCCTTCCCATTGGCATGTAGCTGCTTCTCGCTTGTTGCTGAGATCGACGAGAAACCGGGCGATGTTGGTGCTGCTGCCGCATCATGATGGACGACCGGCGACTCACCAACGTGTTGGAGTAGTGCGCGTCTTCCAGCGCACCGTCCAGCGCCGACAGGTCCTCTAGCGACATCTGGCTGGCCCGAGGATCCAACTGAGAGTTGGCGAAAGGCGTGAAGATGCTGCCGCGCATGCCGCTCTGGCTCATGTCGAGTGGAGCAGCGGGGGGCGACTGGGCATTGGTGCTGGCGCTTGGGTCTTGCGCCTGTTGCAGCAGCGAGTCGTAGAGCTTCGACTTGCGCTCCATGTCTTCACGCAGAGCCTTGAGCTGCGCCACCAGCGACGGCAGATTACGCGCCAGTTCCATGGCCCCCGTGGTGTCCTCGGCTTGCGAGGAGCTCTCCATCACTCAAAGTGAGGAAAAATAGACCAGTGGGTGGGTAAGGACATTTTGACTTGAGCTTTGTATGTCCATGGGATGGGACGCTCTCTTGGCATGTGTAACAGACTTCATAAAAAGCCAGTCAATGAGCGGAGAGACTAAATCGGACTGTAGATGGCCATTATTAAGGGTAATGTGGCACCGACACTTACAATGGGAAAGTCAAAAGCCGAGGGGTATTTTTACGTTATTTCTCTGCCTATTCATAGTCCTCCCTTCAACTCGGATAGCTTGACAAAGCCAAGTTCAGGCGGAGCTCCGTTTGCTCTCGTCCGGCATAGCGGACAATTCTTTGAGCTACTCGTGTTTCGTGCAGCACAAGCAGAGAGCCAGCGCGTTGGACTCCTGTCAAGTTAATGTGATCACGAAATGTGGGTCGTTGCGAGCTGGGCTGGAGAAGATAGGTGCTCTCTGACAGCAGCGTGGTGATTCACATCTCATGAGCTATGGCCAGCGTGCGAGAGGTTACCAACCTTAGACGGACGTCTCAGGCTAGCTTCTCCGTGCAAGCGTTACAATTGACAAGGTTTGCGCTCGCAATAATGTCGCTCGCTGTTGAAGTGTTTTGCTATTATATTAATACTTCCTCAACAAATAAATCGCCACTCGCTCTCAAAAGGCCGATAGGAGACTCATGATTGAGCCTGAACTAGCAGCAAAACTCAGCCGAATGATATCATTAGGTACTGGATTTCAGGAAGGCCACGCTGCTCCTGGCTTTCGGCCAGCGCCCGGCACGTTTAAACGTTAGACGCCTTTCACAGACGTTTTTCAGACGTCTATATAATTTTTACGAACGCGCGTGAGATACAACGCAGTAATACTGACTAACACGGGAAAGTAGTTGCATTGATTAGTGTTAACGGTAAACAACAAAATGTTCTCATGAAAAGCAAGTATTGATGATCCTGCTCTCAAATATCCAGAGCTTCCGGGCAAAGCACGGCGTTAGTATTTGTGTATTGAAACCAAGACGTTTTGGGAGAGGTAATTACGCCCTCGCGAGCATGACCTGCACCTGGTGAGCGAACATTCGATTCAAGACGAGTGTGTGGGTCACTTGAATGTTGTTCCTGGACAAAACATTTACGTAAGGTTGCTTGAATGTCGATTCAGGCCGCCTCAGTCAACATTCATCCATTTTGGGATATAGTATGAGAGGCTATTAGTGTATACGTCATCTAAACTTTATATTTGTATTGTATCTGTTTTATGAAAATGTCATTGCTGTCCAAATATGTGTTTTTATAGAATCCTCGACGGGCTCTGGATATAAATATCCAGGGAACAGTAATCTGCCCAAGTAAGGAACGCCTGATATATATATTGTACGCTCTATTTAAAATTTCCTTTGGCGATTCATTGAATGAACGGCCGATAAATCGCCAAACTCACAAACAGAATAAAATATGTCAATACATGGTGCTTCTTTGACCCTGGAGTCGTTTGCTCTATCTACGGATATGGCAACCACAGACAGCGATGAAGCAGCACCAACAGAACCACTGGTGAGTGTGACCCCACGAGCACATGAAGCGCATTCAACAATGCTTGTGCAATCGGCTGGAGTAGCGGCGATGTCTCCCGCATTGTCTACGGCTTCGCGTAAGTTGGCAGCTTCATGACTATTGTTCTTTACTTAACGCGTTAACGCGCGAACTCTATCGGGTTGACCGCCGCTTTTAGCATGGTCTCATGCGAGTAGTAATACGCGCGAGTCGCCGCGAGTATCGCCGTATCCACGACGCAAAAGAACCCCGCCGCAACGTTTACAAGATGAAGCCCGACCTGCTTGTGAAACTGCTAATGCTGCATCGCCATCGACACACCAAACAGCTGCACAACATCGACTCCASCTAGTCGTCCAACCTCATCTAGATTTGAGCAGTGTAGAAATCACACAACCATTGTCTGTGAGCCACAGTGAATTTTGTAGCGACTAAATTTTGAGCACGCTGATAGATCCCAGTTTCGTCGTAGACTTTGACCAGTTTCGTATCGTCTTCTCCGACTTGTTGTACACGTTCGCGAGCTCTTTCTTCGTGTATCCAAGACAGTAGAATCCGTACAGACAATGAAAGACCGTATTCGGGTGTGCGTGCTGTTTAGTCGCGGCTTCCTCCATTATTTCTCTGCAGACAATGAAAATATAATCATCACAACAAAGTGGCTGTAAATTTCTAGTACTATCCAGGTCACGGTTGACGTCATACTCCACGTACTTTGTAAGATCTTGCAGAGGAAGTCGCCGTGACACTGATGCTTATGAACTTCTCGCTGCACTTACAGCACAATCGAACTGTTTCGATGAGCATTATGTTGAAGCCACGATAAACCATTACGCAGAATAGCACAGATAGTCACCTTGGGTAGCTTCAAGAGATACCAGCAGCAACACCGTGATCGGCACCAGCTCTCTAGCGATGACGCAGGAGGTGAAGCCAACGGAAGGTCTTGATCCTTCAACTCAGGCTGAAACACTCAGGAACACGATGCGGAAAGCAGTGTTAGCGATATCGTGCGAACAGGCAACCAGATCGAGGGTGATCCGTACCCCAAACACCAAGTCGTCCTTTGTGGATATACCAAGAATGTACTCTCTCCTCGGGTGGCGCGCTTGCTTGAATAGAAGTGATCAGCAGGTTGGCGCTCTTGCCGTGCGAGCGTGCTAACGGCAAGTATCTGTTTTTGACCGATCAGATTAATCGGTTGATTGTCTGGTGGTTTGACCAAACCAACCCAAATCGGCAAATTGGGCGAGAATTACAATATATAGAGCTAGAGTTGATAAACCGTACGCAGGAGGAAAAAAAGCATAGGCCATGTCATTGTACTGATTCTAGCTAATTAGGGACGAACTGCAAGCTTGACTTGTCGATGAGATCAGAGTGTTCCCAGCAGTGCTGGATGGTGGAAGCGGTAACTTTGGACCATGCTATCTCACACCATAACAGCGCTGTAAGCACATCGACTGTATAAGGGTTCTCGATGCCTTCTCCTAGGCGATCCAAAGCCAGCATCATCTTCTGCGAAAGCACATACCGCTTGACGCAATGGATAATGCCCTGATCCAGCGGCTGATACTTTGCTGTCGTGTTCGGTGGCAGCTTCTCCACGCGGATGTTCTTGAGTTGAAGACCAGTCTCGCCATGAGATGAAGCGTTGTCGACAAATCGTGCAATGGTCCGCTTTTTAGCTTGCATCTTCTCGTCGAGAGCAACCAGCCACTGCTGATAAATCCAGCATGTCATCCAGCCATTTTCGGTGCCGAAGTAGTGCAGGCTGGAAGGTTTACTGCTAAACCACCTTGGTTTTGTTGGAGTGCCCAGGTAGAGAACAGGAAGCTTCTCAGAGCTGTCGGCATTACAACAGACAGCCATTGTAACTCTAGCCTTACTCTGCTTTAAAGCAGGAGCAGCAATTTTACAAGTAGAGCCGCGAGTCACAGCATTGTAAAAAAATGCTATCGTCCATGTTAACAGGTTACGAGGTAGGTAGGAGCTAACGACAATCCTTGGCGAGAAGGCCCACCGCCCAAATGAGGCGGAAGCGCTTAGCGGACTTGGCGATAATGTGCTTGGTGGGAACGCAGATATGAAGCCAAAGTGACCTGCACGCCGCCGCCACGTTTCCAAACCAGAAATCGCGGCATTTTCAAATCTGTTGAATGGACGAGCATTGATGGATTTTCAGTACCTTTCCCATCACACCATCGCCCCATCGTCTTTCGGCAAGTATAAAGATTGCGAAGTCATCAATTGTACCCCCGTTCCTTACTTCTCGGAAAAAATATAATATAATAAATAGCGTTTGTAATTTACTTTCACAATCATTATTATTGTGCTACATTACTGGGCTGTATTAATTCTATCTCACAATACATGTCATTTTCAAGAACATAGTGAAGCCAAGTTTTTTATGTAGTATCTCTTCTCCAGGGATTTATCTAACGATAGTGACGGTTAGGCGGGCTACTAGCTCATTCTATCATTCCCCAGCAACTCCTCTCCTCCCCAAACGATGTCCAAGAATGCCGACATCTGCCGCGTGCTCTTCGCCGCTCTCCCCGACCATTGCAAGTACTGCGGTACGGTGCGACGCCAGCTTCCCTCCAGTGGCTACGGCAACCTCATGAGCCACCTGAAGGACAAGCACGCGGAGTACGAGGCCGACTACCTCGCGCACGCCAGCTCGCACGCCGGAACCCTGCACTCCTTCGGCTTTGTCAACGACAAGATCGCCAACATCTACCACTGGATGGAGTAGGTGGTCGACCGCGACATGCCTCTGTCTGAGGTCGACCAGTCCCTCACCCGCTCCATGTCGCGTCTCAAGCCCATCTGCTCGAAGACGTTGAAATGGTACATCGCCATGACAACCAAGGCCGTCGAGCGAGCGATTGCTGCCATCATCCCGCCGATCTTTGGCGTCATGTACGATAGCTCGCTGTGCTTTGCAGAACACTTCGTGGCCACGTACATTGTGTTTTGTCGCGATGACCAGCTGCACTACGTGCTATTGGCTGTGGCCCACTTGATGAGGCGGACCAGACGGCCGCGTCGAACGTTGCGTTCATTCCATCCCTGCATCGAGTTCCATCTCGTGTATCACAACGACAAAAATGTCAATGACATCAGGAGATAGTAGGTCTCCTTCACACCTTCGTTGGTACGCAGCAGCAACTTGGATTCAAAGCGTTCACGGCCGCACATGCTTGGTCAGCGACTGCGTGAAAAACCATACGATTCAATACGGCCTTTACCAAGTTGTTGATGCCGTGGGCGAAGCATTTGCCGAAGTGGATACTTGGCCATCGCACAGCTAAAATTCGTCGAGCACGCTGGCACTGACCAGCAGTATCGGTTATCACACTCCCAATCTTCCATCCTTGCTTGGTTAAAGTGACGATAACTTCCTCCAGTTGCCGTGCAGTTGCTACGCCATCATGATCAGAACCCACGGTGTGCAAACCTTCGATGAATACAATACCGAAAAGAGTGAGATAAACACCAACCAAATGCGTTTTTGCAATGTTTCGCCATCAGTCAGCATGTTCACATGCCCTCCCACCTTCTCTTGAATTTCACGAAGCTCAACACTCTTTAGGTGCGAATGCTTATCAGCAAACAGAATCAAAATCCGTCCACCAAGAACGCGACATGAAGGTATCGATCCCGCACAGTTTGGGTCCAGAAAGCAAAATAGCCGTTTTATTGCTGGATGCTCCACAAACGAATCTGGTAGTGAGTGCACCACTTCAAACCCCAGCAAAAATCGCTCGAATTGACGTCGTTGCGCCATGGAATAACTGCGGCGGTACACGCCGCTTGTGTCGGCCTCTGCCAACTTGGCAACCATGTCGACTTCTTCGAAGTTGTCAGCCATGTCGGCCTCTGCAAAATTGGCACGATACGATTAACGATTGGCTTGATTCGGTTGATAATACAGGGCAGTAGCTTGGGGCTGGGAAGGTTGAGGTCGAGGCACTTGAATATTCGTGCTCCGTGGGGGACAAGCCTCACGCTCAACGATATTGTGTTTGTTTCTAAGATGACGGGCGATGTTGTCGTATCGGTCATCGATTTCAGCTGGCATCGGCGAGGGAGCTTCCGGGTTCTCGGGGTTTAGAAGGTTCCGACGGTCCTTGTCTGCTGCTCTTGCTTTGTACTCCGCAACGCAAACCTTGTATATGCTGAAATGCTGGGTCGACTTTTAGCCTTCCATCAAATATTGTACAGTGGTGCACCGCGTTTTCGGCACCGGTATGGGCTAATAACCTGTTTGAACTTATAAATTAGGTGTTTGCGCGAGTAGTGCCCATCACCCTTCTGAAAACCCCCAAAGGTTTTCCCCTCCGCGGGGAGGGATGACTGATCCGTCATGAGATGCTCGTGTATGCTCCCCTGGACTAGCCTCATACACAATTTCCTACCTAAAATTTACCATGGCACGTCGCCCAGCCTACGCAACCGTGACTCTTGGCCAGAAGGTGGCCCTATGTGCGAAGTCCGACTCAGAGCCGTCAATGACACAAACCCAACTTGCCAAATGGGCGACCGACGAGCTCGAGAGTCCTGTCGGCCGCTCCACCGTCGGCGGCATCTTCATGCGCAAGGCGGAGTTCGTCAACGTGCCGGAGCCGCTTCTGCAGCGCAAGCGCCACTGCTCTGACAGCGTGAGAGCGGCTGGCGGGCTTCTTCTGCAAGAGATCGCCGAGTACAAAGCCTGGCACGACAACGGCAGTATCAACGGCGTCACAGTGCGCTCGATGGCGTGGGACACGATCGGTGGCGACACAGCGCCGGGCCGAGACTGACTGTACCGGTTCCAGCAGTGCATGGGGCTCTGGTTCGCGGTCGAGCATCGAGATTAAGTTGCCAATGAGCCCGCAAATGGTGGCCGCACCGGTCAGCACAAGCCAAAATGCCACCAGCACGCCCATCGCGGATCCTTGTTTGCCTCGGAAAAGAGGTTGCGCTCCATCCGGAAGCTTTCCGTTCGACTCGTAAAGGCCTGGAGAAGAGACTCCTTACGCTCGAAGCGCTTTTCCACCCATCTTGCGAGCTCGCTCTCGCTTTGGTCGCGCAGCGCCGAGAGGTATACTCGCTCGATGTAGAAATGGAGGCCGCGCTCGCCGCCGAGACGATCGCGCTGCACAACTTCTTCGCGCAGACCGCGCTCGCCGCCGAGACGCTCACGCTGCACAACTTCTTCGCGCAGGCAGCGTGGACCATCAAAGTATGACTGCAGGCATAATATATACTAAATTTATGCATTGTTATCTACATATATGGGATTTCCTGTGTTGGTTACAACACTGCAGACAAGTGCGGGATGTGTGGAGGTAACTCGACTTCTGATGGGTCCCGCCGAGTTCCTCGAGGCCCAGAACCTTTTGTTCGTTTTCTCTTGTTGGCATTTTCGATTGGCCTGGCAGCACGTCGATCAGTTATACGGAGTGGAGCAAGCACAGCAGGAGGCACTGTTGGTTGGGCACTTGAGCGATTGATCCGCCAGTGAGGATGCGTAACGGGCTGGTTACGGTTACATAACTAGATAACATTTACATAAGTAGGTAGACAGAGAGACAAAAGTAGGTACAAA